>JADLIF010001026.1:0-20100 GCA_016648015.1 Steinernema khuongi | reverse complement strand
AAGTCGGAACTCGGAAGTCGGAAGTTCAGCCTTCAAAACGGAAGTCGGAAGTCGGAATCGGAAGGTTGAAAAAGACCGGAAGTTCCGGACTTTCGGAAGTCGGAACGGAATTCCGCACACCCCTGATCGCAACATCCGTGACTCGGAGATACAAATCAAGAATCGAAGCCTCTAATCGAATAAAGCAAAAAACAAACAAGCAAATCGATGTGATTAACACCGCTCGCGCCCGCCGCGTTCGAGGTCAAGCGCGTCGCCCCGAGATGCGACAAGCGCCCCCCACCGCCTTCCGAAATCGGAATCCTGCGGAACGCTTCGGATGGACAAAGGACCCCCGGCTTCCCACCTGCAAAAAGAAACTCGGCGGCGCTAATCGTTCCGCCGGCGTTTTCGATTATCGTTCTCTTCTGCGCGCCGCTCAGGTTACGGTTGGATGAGTGACGATCCCCCGGCGACTGGTTCCCTCCCTCAGGCTCTATTATGAACCGCTGGATTGGATGTCGCTGATCCAGTTTGGGGATAATCTCGGAGCCAAATTCGCTTCCCCTCTCCCTTGCCATTCGCACTCGACTCCGACCACCGCGATGATGCTTCTACCGGTGCTCCTCTGCTTCGCCGTGTCCGTCCAAGCCATCTGGCCCTTCTCCAGCTCCTCTTCCAGTGGTTCGTTTTGACGCTATACCGTAATCCATAGGGCTGTGGAGTACCACAGGCGACGTTTTGCATGTTCTCAAGTCATTTTACTTTTAAGTTCTTAAACGCCTGCTTTTTCTACTCTGCTTCTACCATTCATTTCAGCGAGCTCCAATGGCGCACTTCCAGGGACCCAACGGATCCCTCAGTCCTTCAGCGGATTCATCGGAAACGTCCCCACTGTGAACCACTTCGACATCGAGGCGCTGACCAAGAACGCCGCCATCCGCACCAACCAGGAGACGGCACTCCTCTCGCAGATGGCGCGTCGCGCCGTCGCTCCGAACAACGAAGCCGCGGAGATCCTCTCCACCAACGTGGAAGTCTTGATGCCTCGGAGCGCTGGAGGTGCTGCCGTGCCCCTTCAATCAAGGAGCGACATCGAAGGAGACGATTTGAGGGCCCTTCTCCAAGCTAACGGTTTCATTCATCGATATCCTTCGCCCTCTACCGTAATCTTTATAGCTATTACGGAACAAACGAGAAATCTGCAATTCGCCAAACTGTCGAATCCACTTCTTCTCGGCGGAGTTGGCAACGACGCCGGCCTTCTCCAGCTCCAGCGCGACTTCCTTCTCCGACAGCAACTGGGAAACCAAATGCTTCCGAACAGTGGAAGCAGGTTCCCGTTCTCCGACCCTCGGCCGCTCAACTCGTCCCCCTTCTTCTCCACCCGCAAGCTGAACCCCATCATTCCCCAAGGAAAGGCCTTTGTTCACGACTTGGGTGAGTTGCTTATTGGCTACCGTACCCGAGCAAACCCCTTCAGAGTCCGACAACGACTATGACTCCATCCGACGGCCTCTTCAGCAACCGCGTCCCGTCCGCACGCGTAGTGACGCCTTCTCCGACTCTTTCGACTTCGATTCCGACTTCGGCAGGCATCACGAGAATCGCGGAATCGTCGACGGGATCTCCGACGGATTCGGAACTCGAGTGCCGCGGAACAAGCTCCTTTAAGAATGTTTGCTTTTGAGATTTCTGTACATATCAAAAGAGATCGTTACTTTAATAAAGTAATCTGTTTTGCAGTGACTCAGTTCCTTAGGAATCTCGAAGTCGATCAGATAAGCCATAGGTACGGGTAGGCTTTCCAACGCACCTTCAACCCCTTAAGGTCACACCACGCTGGCAATTGTTGGGAGCACAATCGCATAAGGCGTTCGATCAAAGATTGTGCCCACCCGCGTACATAACTGTACTTTGTACACTGTGGTCGGAATGCGTATACAGAAACGTTGTTTTCAACTCTGATGATTCAATCCGTCCGTCGCCGTTCGCGCCATCCAACCCCTAAAAGAGTGCAAGGAGTCCGAGTCCAAAAGTTCAACATGGGAACACGTTCCGAATCAGCTTCTCGAAAGTTCTCTCACAGTTTGCGATCGAGGAGTTCTATCGACAAACCTTGACGCATACCCACTTTCAAGATGAACATCATTCCACCCAACCGAACGTCTTCTATGGAATAAAAGGAACATCTGGATGGAGAGGTACTTGAAGCGCCAAGGTCATTCCGTCCCACAGAGCCTCTCATCATATTTTTCTTTTGAACATGACAGTAAACACCTATAAGTGCAAGAAACTCCATTCCACGTCAACTAGCTGGCATCGACCACACATTATCTCCTCGGGGTGCTTCTGGGCCTCCCATACTGGCAATAAAACAGATTTTTTGCTCATTCGATAGGATAGCTCATCGAAACGCAGCCAGTGCGCTGCTCACACGGTTTTCTCTCTGTGCGGCGGAGGGAGAGGGAGCAAGCGGCCCTCCCTCGGCATAATATCTGCAAACTGATTGCGATGTCCTCTCCTAATCGATTTCCGAAATTCCCCCTTCTCACGTAGCCTCCGTCCTCTCCCTCACTCCTCATAAACTGCCAGGCCCGACGAGCGAGGGTAGTCGCGATCTGGCTTCGCTGGGGTTCCCTCGCCGGCGGTCGGGCTTCCCCTGCGATCGGGTTATCCCCTCCCATCGCTGTGCAGCCTCTCCGCGAGAGAAAGAGCTACCCAAAAGAGCAAAGGTGTTGTTTTCACTGTTACACTGGGTCGTCTCCCGCTCGCAAGCGCTCGATCGAGTCGGATCATCTCTCCCGACCAGTGATGGTGCCATGAAAATTGATTTTCCTGATGTGACTTTTGCTCTTCGTGTGTTCCAGGCGACTAGATCACATAATCTAGTAGTTGTCCGTGTTTGGTTTTTGGAATGTACTTGTCGCTTGCTCTATTGTCGATTACCGGCCGAACATCGCGTGATCTGCTATCGTCTGTGCTCTCATCCTTTCCAGTATGAGACAGTTCAGTCCTGAGACATACCAGGGATGTCTCTGTCTCGTGAAGCAGTCGCTCCGCTGTGCTGTCTTTGTTAGACAGTCTGACTAGACGAAATATGTAGACAGGTGTCTCATCTGCACATTTATTCTCCACGCCACACGACCTTGCTCCACTGATAGTCCGCTCTTGCAAGTGCTGATTAGAGCCGCGAATTCACGTGAATTCGATCTTCTAAAATCGACTTGCGCGTTGATCGACCGATCTGACCACCAGATCGTCACATTTTCGCCCCGACGCGAGCGTGCTTTCCAACCTTGGAAACCGCGTCGCCCACACCTCCCATCACCTCGTGCCCTCGTTAAGTTTGCACTTTTAGATCCGCCCGACGAGTCCACCAAATATGAGTAACGTGAGTTACCCAAAGAACTCGTTCCCGTCACAGAGATGCTATTTTTCAGCTGTTCGGAAAAATGGTTGACAAGGTCGAGCAGATTGGCGAGAGCCTGGAAGAGAAGGTCGCGCACGCTCTGCACTTGGTGAGTGCCAAAACCACATCATATTGTGGTGTTGCCACGGCGGCGCCCTTGTTTGCTATCTGTTTGCGCTCTTATCTGCTTTTTCATTCCTTCGCCACCCCTTACTCGATCTTTTGTCCCGGCAACACACGTCTGAATAGCGGCTTATGCTCCTAGGGTTCCAGCAAGCTCCCACACGCAGCGGCCGTGCGGAACGTTCAATTGACTTTCGCGGCTTCCCCCGTCACTTTTCTCTTTGCATTTGCGTTCCTTCTAACACGCCCTTCAGTTTGTGTTAGCTCTGCGCGGCACTGCCGCCGCACTCGTGTCGGCATGTTCCCCTTCTTTCCGTTTTCGTTTCCCGTCCACCGCCGCCACTGACTCACACCATTTAGAAGGAAGAAGGAACGTCTAGCGTCGAACAAGAAGAAGCCATGGATAAAGTTCCCGAATCGATCCACAGTGTCCGCGCCCACATGCCCGAGCGCCCGATCCTGTGCCGTCGTATGACTATCGAGGAGGAGCACTCCGGCGACTATTTCCTGTGAGTTCCGTCCCCTCGTTCACGTGTACATCAGCTGAATTTCAGGCAGGAGCAGAAGCTCGACGAGCGCCCGGCCACCACTCATCTTGAGCATCTCTGCCGGCTGGACATCCGCGACCCTCCGCACCTCGTCCGAAAGACCGGAATCATCTGCACCATTGGCCCGGCATGCCGATCAGTGGACAACCTCCAGGAGATGATCCTGAACGGTATGAACATCGCTCGCATGAACTTCAGCCACGGATCTCATGAGGTAAGATGTGTTCCTCATGGTCTCCTTTAGAACTTCAAAAGTTTTTAGTACCACGCCGAAACGATTCAAAACGTCCGTGATGCGGCGAGCAGCTTCAGCGAGCCCCGCATGATTGCGATCGCTTTGGACACCAAGGGACCCGAGATCCGCACTGGTCTCCTCACCGGAGGTGGATCTGCCGAAGTCGAATTGAAGAAGGGCGACTCCATCCGTCTGTCCACGGACAAGCAGTTCGAGACCTCCGGAACGGCCGTGTGCCTTTACGTCGACTACCAAAACATTACGAAGGTGGTCAAGGAGGGCTCGCGGGTCTTCATCGATGATGGTCTCATCTCCCTGATCGTCCAGGAGGTGTGCTCCAATGCGATCGTGTGCACGGTCGAGAACGGCGGCATGCTTGGTAGCCGGAAGGGAGTCAATCTCCCTGGAACTGTCGTCGACCTGCCCGCCGTCTCCGACAAGGACATGAAGGATCTTCAGTTCGGAGTCGAGCAGGACGTCGACATGATCTTCGCCTCGTTCATCCGCAACGCCGAGGGTATCCGCACCATCCGCAAGGTGCTCGGCGAGAAGGGCAAGAACATTAAGATCATCGCCAAGATCGAGAACCAAGAAGGTGTTGATAAGTAAGTCGTTTTCCAGGTTCCTCGAAACTGTCTTTATCTTTCAGTGCCGACGAGATTATCGCCGAGTCGGACGGAGTCATGGTGGCCCGAGGAGACCTTGGAATCGAAATCCCCGCCGAGAAGGTCTTCCTCGCCCAGAAGATGCTCATCGCCAAGTGCAACCGCGCTGGAAAGCCCGTCATCTGCGCCACTCAGATGCTTGAGTCCATGGTCCACAAGCCCCGACCCACTCGTGCCGAGAGCAGTGATGTCGCCAATGCCGTTCTTGACGGAGCTGACTGCGTCATGCTCAGTGGAGAAACCGCTAAAGGAGATTACCCCGTTGCATCTCTCAAGATTATGCACTCGGTACGTTAGCCAGCTGAAAATGAAAACCTTAACTCGTTCTTCTTCAGATCTGCAAGGAGGCTGAAGCTGCCGTCTACCACACGAAGTACTACGAGGAACTCTTGAAGAACACCCCCAAGCCAACTGACATGGCGCACACCATCGCCATTGCCGCGACTTCTGCTGCGGTTTCGTGCCACGCGAGTGCGATCCTCTTGATCACCACCACTGGACGGTAAGTGGTTAACAACGAGCTATATAGCTAACAGCTTAGGGGAGGGGTTTTTTTAAACCGTAATCTACGTTTAATGGAACAGATCCGGACAGCTGGTATCACAATTGCGCCCGCCATGCCCCATTCTGACGGTTTCGCGTCGAGCGGACTCGTGTCGCTACATGCAGCTCTACAGTGGTGTTTTCCCGTGCCATTATGTTGACAAGGGTGGGTACAGAGCAACCAATAGACGTAGTGGATGTTGGATGTATGCATGAGAGCATGAACCTAGAACACATTTTCCCCGTTTTCCTTCGCTTTTCCATGCTATGCTTAACACGCTTTCTTATTTAATGAACCACTCCCTCTATCACCTTCTGGAATGTGGTGTTTTGCAGCTCTGCCGTATTCTGCTCCCGCTATAGACCTTCTGTGCCTATAATCACCATCTCGAGGAATGAGCAAACTGCCCGTCAGCTTCACCTCCACCGCGGAGTCTTCCCCCTTCATTATAACATCGGTATTGTTTGTGGTCTTGCACGTCTTTCACTGCACGACTTGCATGTTCTCCTTGTCCCTTTAGCTTCTCTTGTTAATCCCCTCGCTAATATAATGTCTTTAAGTTGAACGCGACCCCGACTGGCCGACTGACGTCGACAACCGTATCAACTACGGTATTCAGGTCGGAAAGGACCGTGGATTCATCCACCCCGGTGACTTCCTAGTCGTTATCACGGGATGGCGCAAGGGTAAGTGTTTCGAGCACTTTAGGACTCCAATGGAAGAAAGCAGCAGAGGCTGCTTTCAATGCCCTTAACAAACAGAGGCCATGAATCATCCTAAAACAAATCCATTGCAGGTGCCGGGCACACGAACACCCTGCGCATCATCAACGCTCCCTAAATCTCGTCGGTGTTGTACGCTAGTACTGTAGACAACGTTATTATTGTATTTCCAACTGTGAGGCGCATTGCCACTCTGTATAATTTGTGTTAATAAACGAGTGGACTAGCACGCGCCGCAGCCTACGGGTCGTCGATTTCCACCCGCCGCCTTAATTTCGCTGATCAATGGGGCCGCCGGCGTCGCGCAGTCCGCGCGGTCGCCGACGGCCACGTCTCCTCGAGTCATCTCTCCCGCAAGATTATCTTATTCCCGTTCCGTTCCGATTTTGGAAGCAATCGATCGACGTGTCGCGACGATTGGCCCTTTGCCTCCCACGGCTCCATTTCCTTTTAGAATTGGTTTATGGGCGTCGAAGGCTTCGTGTGATGCCGCCTCCGACGACCCCTGCCGCTCCTCCCGTGGACAACTTCACTATGGACGACAAAGCGTGGCTCCGCGCGCTCGTCGTCCTCATCTCCATAGGCGTCATCGCCGGGATTCTGGTCTTCATCCGCTGCTACAGGTCAGTTCTTCCGGCCCCGTCCGTCTCCATGGCAGTTGTAGGGCGAAGAGTCGGTCCCGAGTCAGGCGCTACGATCTCCTCTCGGCTAAGCAGCTCGCGCCGCAGCTTGTGCTGAACTCCGACGATTCCGAAGACGATCTCTTTGTGCAAGACGACCGGAGGCAACTGGTGCCGCCGGAGCCGGTCGCCGCGTCGCCTAGTCCGAATCCGTGATTCCTCGTGTATGTACAAAGTGACTTCCGTTGTTCTCGTTCGTTTTCGATGGATAAAGTCTATTTGCACTAGTTCCAATTACTCCGCTATTCAAATGTCCTTTAAGCTGTGGTGTATCAGAGTGAGTTGGAAGGAGAAGGAGACAGAAAGGAGATAACCGCGTTCCCTGACCTCTAAAGGGTGTGAGTATGGTAGTCTTAAGAAGGAATTCTTAGAGGACGGTCAAGCGAACGGTGCTGGGGCTACTTGCTTGCTCCACTTGAGGCCTTTGGGACAGGATGGTGCAAGAGCCAAGACGGTCCAAACCAAGTTGCGGCAATGAACAATGGCAATGCTCACAATTCCACATTCGCATCGCTGGGCCATGCATATCCAGGTCAGGTCGCGTTCCTAAAACGCCAAAAAATGGATTCTGTCCCGCAATTCGGCGTTGCGAAACGGGAGAGGAAACGACCATGGGTCGGTGGACGTCCGCACAAACGATCTACCAGCCTTATAGTTTGTACATTATCACTGAAAAGGGCAAGAGGTTTTTTAGCTTGGGCGCAAGATACTCTTCAGGATATTTCACACCTGTGGACGATTTTTCAGGGTGGAATATGGCAACGAGTTATATTCATGGAGTTGAATTTCAATGCTACCCAAGAGGAGGATTTAAACCGATGACCGCCGGGCACCTTAAAATGTTAAAGAGGATCATCGCGGGTCAGCGTCGGCGCATATCGACAATGATGATTCAAGACAACACGGAAGAATTAACTGATATCATAGCGGACATTGCAAGAGTGTGTGGTGGTCCAGAACGCTTGTATGTTCACTCAAGCATGACCAGAATCGCGCCAACGGTGAATCAGCTTATCTCTGATGGCGGAATTGGTTTCTTCTTCTTGAACAGCATAAAGTATAGATATTCCGTAACGGACTCGCTAGTACTTGCCTTGTATAGGCAACTTCAGCTCGGCAACCTATCTGAGATTCACATCACAGTCGAAGGGAATGATATGAAACTCTGCCAAAGTCTCGTCAAACTGGCTGTAACCCTCATTCTTAAGCAGAAGCACGAATACTACTTCCTTGAATGCCCGAGAATGTACGATAGTCTCCTACTTCCACTTAGATCGAAGTTAAAGTGGTTAAATGGCCCAAACCGATTTATGTATTCATTTCCGTGTATAGGTCGTCCAGAAAAAGACATTGCGGTCTACCTTGTTCAGGATGTGTGTGATTACAGTTTTGGGTACAGTTTCGAACATGAAGCGCCGTCGCAATGGAACATGCACTCAAGCTAACTTCTATTCGTATTTTGTGAACTTTGTTGTGTAATCGTTATCGTTAAAATAAATATTTGAGAATTGACGTGTTTGACCCAAACGGTTTATTATTACACAAGAAACCCCTTGTCAGGCCTTATCCTGCGGTTTGTGGAAGAAAGAAGCCCCTTGTCGATATCTCACCCCGCATTCCCTGAACTGAAAATTTTGCGGTACGGTCGGGCAGTTTTGGCAAGGCGAGGAGCGACGTCAAGTGGACTTCCTCCGTTCTACAGAATCCGAGGAGATTCGGATCTGCATCGTTTGATTTGGACGCTCCTTGTTCACCCTCACCATTCTATGCATTGCCGAGGCTCTTCACAGATCGGGATAGTGTCGCTGGATGTGGACATTTTCGGTTCTTCTCTGTCGTTCTTATTTGTGTAGATTTGTAGCAGCTGTATATACCGAAATCCACGACTTTTCGGTCTTTGAGTCGCATTAAGCTCTTCGTAAAAGTTCGTACCGCCAGGCTATGTGTTATGTTGGACGTACGGTAGTGTGTAGATGATCTACCAACGTGATCTAATTCCATTCCGTCTTCACATTCCGCTGAAGTGTGTCCTCGTCTTTCTGCGATTTTACACTATAGAACTCATGGATCATCCACTTGCAGACGCTTCTCACGATGGGCGAACACGAGCAAACTCAGATGGAAGAGCTTGAGGCTCTGGAAGCTATCTACCCTAATGAACTGGAGATCCTAAACCGGAAGTATCCGAATATATCCGTAGTGGTCAATCTCGATTCCCATATCGTAAGCTGTTTCCCGAGGTTGTTTATCACTGTCCGCCTTCCAGGATGGAGAAGAGTGCGAAGAAGGCGAAGAATTCGAGATCGAGCTGAAAGTCGATCTCACAGCTAACTACCCAGATGAAGTGCCGAATATCTCGCTGGGCGGCATGGAGGACCGTTTGTCGGAGTCGAGGATACAAGAACTCACCGAGGAGCTCCGCCGGGTGGCCGAGGAGAACCTGGGAATGCCACTTGTTTTCACTGTCATTTCCCACTTGCAGGTGATAAGCTCCTTGTAAGCGTCTTGTTAATCAACTGTTTAGGAGCAAATTGGCCACATCGTCAACGAATCTGCCAACGAGAAGGAGGAGGCTCTGCGAGCAGCCGAGCGGAGAGAGGAAGAAGAGGCTCAGAAGAAGTTCGAAGGTACTGGTTGCGATTAGTATTCGAGTCAAATGCAGCGCGTAGCGATGAATCTGTTTTATTATATTGTATGCGTCGCGCGCTGTCGAGTGACGACGGTGCTCGTCCTTGTGGCGCTGCCCGACCGCCGCATTCCCGTGCGATCGCTCTAACGGAGCACACCTTCTTTCGTACTTTTGTCTTTGCCGAAAAACGCGCATGAGTTTGTTTTCTGTTCCACTTCCTTTTGTTCGCAGTAGTGCTCTGCCAGGTACAGGTTGTGGTCGAGCAGCGGAGCGGAAAACGTCGCCGGGGACAAACAAATCGCGCCGAGTTACAGTTGTCTTCTGGCCGCTGTTTACGCTTGGAATTTATCGATCACACCTGTATTTGTTCTTTAGGAACTCGAGTTACCGTGGAAAGTTTCCTGGTATGGAAGACGAAGTTCGACGCCGAGATGGCCGCGCTCAAGGCTGACGAAGTCAAGGTTAGTTGGTTTTCGGTTTCCCGTGAACTCTAGCCCTAATAGGATTAGGGATCCGTTGTAATCTCCCCTCTTCCACGTTGTTTCGAGCGTCTTGAACGTCTTTAGCGAAACAAGGTGATGACTAAACAGCGGACATCCTATAGCGAACAGATGAATCACATTCGCCACGTTCTTATCACAAACCGCCATTGATTCACATCACATGTGCGGCACATCTCTACTTTATTGCTTTTCAGGCGCGCGAAGCTGCCCTAGCAGGGCGTTTGACTGGACGACAACTCTTCCTTCGCGATACCACGCTCAACATCTCCGATATTGCCTTGATCGAGCAATCTGGAGCCAATGATGTTGAAGTGAACGAATCTCTGTTTGAGGTAAGCCTTGAGCCTTCATCGTTCAGTGCATGGAAGCCACTGTTTAGGATGAGGAACTGGACGCTCTGGATCTGAGCGAGTCCGACGAAGACTGAAGATGGGCCAAGACTATTCTCGTCGATTGTTGCCTTGTTAAGTTTTTTAGTCGGTGAAGATACGGATAAATTTTTTCTTTCAAAGCATTTGCTCTGCTTTTGTGTGTGGTTGTCTTGCCGTAGTATACTGCAGCTGTGATGGTGTTTGTGTGCGTCAAGCTTATGGTTTTAGCATAGAACACAAAGGATTTCACGGCGCCAGAGATGTCGTGGAAGTCCGACGGTCGTGGCAGTCACGCTTCGTCCAGCTCCCCTTCTTTCGGCCAGAAGGGTCCCGGCAGCAGCGGAAGCGGATCCGGTCGTGCCCCCATATATCTCCACCAGGCCCCTAAAGTCCCTCCTTCTCTACAGGTATTCAGTGTGGGCTTATTCTATGGATACCAAGCCAACTATAGGTGAAATCGAAATTTGACTCTGAGTGGAGGCGATTCTCCGTTCCATGCAAGGAGCATTCTCCTACCTATCAGGAGTTCCGGAATCTGGTCGAGGGACTCCACGAACTCTATAATATCCCTTTCACCCTCTGCTACACGAGCACTGGAGGGGACCTACTGCCGATAACCAACGACGAAGTAGGAGCTGTTCCCCAGAGATCCCTCTAAATCTGACCTTAGAACTTCCGCAAAGCGTTCGAGTCAGCAACGCCGACGTTAAAGCTACTGATTCAACGAAAGGGAGAATCGTGGGAGGAGAAGTATGGATACGGGACGGACACGATCGACCGGAAGAGGAAGGGCATTTCCGTTCTTATCACGGGAAGCAAGCCCATGAAGCGGAATTATAACATCTCCAACCCGGAAGACTTCAGACAAGTATTTACCGTAATTTAAATGAGATGTATAGCAGTCTTTCTAGGTGTCAGCCATCATCGACGTCGACATCGTTCCGGAAGCACATCGGAGAGTCCGATTATGCAAGCACGGCTCCGACCGACCTTTGGGATTCTACATTCGCGATGGTAAATAAGCATGGAAAACGATTCTATAAGTGGCTTTTTAGGCATGTCCGTCCGTGTCACCTCCCAGGGCGTCATGAAAGTGCAGGGCATCTTTATAAGCCGACTCGTCGAAGGGGGCTTAGCGGAATCCACAGGCCTTCTCGCCGTCAACGATGAGGTCCTCGAAGTGAATGGCGTGGAGGTGATTTTAGTATCTCTGTAGTGTTCCTAACGTTAACCTTCCAGGTGCAAGGAAAGACCCTCGACCAAGTCACCGACATGATGGTGGCCAACGCCCAGAACCTGATCATAACGGTGAAGCCGGCGAACCAGCGGAACACTCTGCAGCGCGGAGGAACCTCAAGAACGTCGGCGACGTCGGACTGGTCCGATGACCGAGGAAAGGTAACCCAGGGCCGGCGGCCGATTGCCGACCACGAAGACGAGGACAGCGACGAAGACGAGGTCGTGGATTACACCCGGCCCAACGGTACGCGGTAGCAAAAGGATTCTTCAGATTTTAAGTTATTCTCCGTATTTCGGTTGTGATTCCTGTCTGTGATTTAGCCATCGTGTCTTACTTCGCTTTTGCAGATTTCTCGTTGCAGCTCTCACTTCTTACTCAAGTCGCTCATATCCCTATAAGTATATCAAATTGGTAAAGAATATAAACTTATTAAACTGTACAATATAAAAAGCGAAAATGAAAAATATGTCTTCTTGGATGCTTGGGAACACCCTGTGATAATGTCTTGAATGTCTGATCTACAGTTATGATGGAGAGCACGTAGCTGAGAAGCGAACTGTGATCAGCTGAAGTCATTGTAATCTGGGCTATTGTAGAATTCCACTGTATTTTCAGACCGATTGCTTTAGGTTTACCGCGTCTATGTCTACGTCTCGTCTGTAGGTTCGGTCTCTGTCTCGTCTGTCTAGTTTTATCTCCATAAAGCTCACCCTACTGGCTCGTTGGAAATTCTCCTTAGGCCTGTTATAAGCAAACAAAATTACACACCCGACATTCCTATTCCGCCAGGAATGCTCTAAAAGAACAACTTCTATGAGCATTCTTGTCTGTCTGTATAATTTGCTGCAGCATACTGTACTCGGGTACTGTATGACTCTTCGGTATTGTAGCAGCTTGTGGTAATTTTGTCCGAAAGCACTTTCCTAGCCGCTAACGACTATCGCGTCGCGTCTATCCTTCTCCGACTGATTATCTATATGTCTTCCCTTCCAGATGCTCATCTACTACGTTTTCGCCTGGCCGTACCGTACCATCCTCAATCCACTGTACCGCCGCCGACCGAAAGCGTCCGACGTCCTCCGCGCCTACATCCGTCAACGCAACCATCCCTCGTGGACGTCCTACTTCATCGCGTACCGCCGCATCCAAGACGACAATTTTGGCGAGAAACACTTCAATTTCGACGTCGACGGACACAACTACCACGTGCTGAGGTGAGCGCTATGCATGTTTTATTGCCGCACGCGTCGATTCGCAACAGCCTTGACGCCGGCGCGAAGGGTGGAAGGAAGACATACAGAGGAGCCGTCGCTCGCTCGCTTCCCGCCAGCCGGCTGTTTATGCATGCGCGTTCCACCGCGGTTTGAGGCGCACTTTTCGCTCTCTCGAGTCGGAGGGCGTTGCGCTTTCCGTGGCGCCACTGCCGAGAGCTGTTGTCGACATGTTGTTTTTGGGAATGCCCTTTGGCTTGTGACGAAAATGGGAAAGTCTCTCTTTCTCGAGGTCGACCTCCTCCTCTTCGCCGTCTTCTTATTTTCGTGCTGCATGGAAGATAAACAGAGCGGATAGGCGGTAGGCAGTATACGTGATATGAGCCCGACCCATTGTTTACGTCTTTCCAATAGCAACTCGAGTGGAAATGATTGACGCGCACAACCCTACGACCCTTTTTATTGGCCTGTTTTTCTCCGACTGTACTCTTTCCCGCAGCTGTATTTCCCTTCCATTGTCCTCCCTCCTCGCACGGCGCTCCGTTGCTCCTTTCGTCCTTAAAGACTGCGAGTCACCGCAAGGAAATGTTTATCTTCGAATCTTCCGATCGGGCTCTTTTGTGGGGTTAATCGATTTCGCGATTCGATCGTCATGCCTCGGAGGACGCGGATTGTTGACAAGTGTTCTGTTGTAAGTGCTTCGCGCAGGCTGCGCGGAGTTGCGAAGCGAGTACTGTTTGCTCATAACACTGATTCATCCAGGTTTTCCGATGTCACATGTCTTGTTTATGTCAAGGTGGCTCTGGACTAGTTTCTCTCCTGGCCGCCATTTCGATCTTGTTTTGACAGATGTGGCTGTGGAACGATAGCCCGTATTGTTTCCCGAGGTTAATTCGTCTTTTTCGCTCTCTAAAGACGTCGTTCAGATGCTTTTTCGCCGCGTTCCCTTTAGCCGTTCGCTGGTCATCTCATCGATCACCGTCACCGATCCCAACGCCTTAAGGCGCGACGGCGCCGGCCACAACAACGATCGATTAGAGCACTCTAACGAATTGGCGCGCGCGATAATCCGGGTGCGTGCAGGAATAAGCCTCCCGCGGGCTGTGGATCCAGGCGAATCAGAGGCGTCGGATGTTTGTGGCGGCGGCATGTGTGCGCGGCAATCGGCTTATTCAGTTTTGAGCAAAACGTTCCGCTTTCAGGACTGGGTGTTTCCCATACATCAAGTACCACTGCACAAAGCGGCCTCGCGAGGATCTGTCCTTCGACAACAACCTCTACAAGTTCATCACCGTAGCTAATCTTGGTGAGTATGACTCTGCTGTTTGCCTTCGGCGTTTTTATCGCCGCCGCTTTTCCTCCAAGGAGCGGCGCCTCTTTCGCTTATCGCTTCTTTTGTGAAATGCTTCCCGACGGTCACTGTACTACTGCCCATGACTGAACGACCTTGAAACGGCGGCGCTTCATAATTTATTTCACATTGCTCGCCCACATTGACTGACAGTGTCCATTCTGACCGGAGGCGCTTCTTTAGGCATCCCATGCCTATTGTACGGTCTGGCCGCCGTCGGTCTGATCTCGCACACGGAGTACGTCGTCGAACCTCGCACCGGAGTACGTGTCCCCGTCAACTTCTTGATTAAGGAAACTCATAACTGAGACAGGTCTGACGACGCTGTCAGCTCCGCTCAATCACTACTTTCAGATCGAGCGCCCCCCGGGCATGGGTCCCACGTCACCGTTTGAATATCAACCCACACCGCACCTCATCGGCATCGTCCTTCTTGTGATATTTCCCCTGGTGTACCTCAGCGGACGACTCGTCTTTGGCACCCTGTCACTCGCCTTGTGTGTGCTCCGCTTCATGCTGATCTCCTTTGTTGATATTGTCTTCGGGGAAGACGACGAACTCGAGTACGAGGAAAGACCCACAGTGGCTGATGCCTCCTGCCAGGACGAGCTGCAGGAGCAGAGCGAGGTAACCGAGAAGATCCTTGATTACCCTTAATCGACGCTTTCAGGCATCAGAAATTGAGTATGACCACGAATCGGAGGCTGAAGACGTCATCGCGGACGACGTCCATCTGACCAACGGCGATAACACCGCGAAAGATGGTAGTAGCCACGGTGCGTCGAACACTCATCATTACGGATTCCAGGTCAGCCTTCGTCCGAGGAAGATTCGGTTGATTCCGGCATGGGCATCATGCAGTCGAACCCTTTCTCGAATGGAATTGGAGCCAACGGCGCTACCGTAGTCCACGAGACGCCCTCGAAGAAGCACCGAAGATGGGCGAAGAGACGCCGCGCTCCGTAGCACACTCCGTTTTCACCACTTCAAGATACCCGTCTGATAGATCTCGAACCTTTAGGCGCGTTCCCAAGAAGATATTGGCTTTGTTACGCTTTAACCTCTTGTTCCTTAGCAATGTGTTGTTAGAAGCATCCTAGATCGGCGTCAGTCGGGTCCTAGAAGCTACAGTTCTTGATACTCCTACCGGTTGTACATAGATGGAATGAATTCAGAGTTGTGTCTTCCGTGACTTCAAGGGCACACTAACCAGGGAACCTTCAGAACTGATTTCTTCAGAGCATGGGAGTGTGGGATATGGTTCTAATATTCCGGAACCAGAAGTCTCTTCAGATCCAGCTAAAATTTGGGGTACAAGTACAAGGAATGAAGGCTTCTATGCAGCTCGTCTTCAAGTGCACACTAACCGTTTAGAAGTGGTCCGTGCGAATCAGGGGAATGTGGGATAAGGATCCGGAACTAGGAACCCTTTGATATCTAGCTAAAATGCAATCTTCAAGCAATCAGTGGACGTGAAATTGTGCATTTAATTGGGCTGAGAATAACGCCTTCTACGCAGCTCGTCTTTAGAAGCGAAAAATAAGTCAACAATGCTATATAGCACTCTTTACTGCGTATAAATAATTACATAAGTACCCAAGAGTATTGGCTGAAAATGTGGCTCATACAAGAAGCTATCGATTTCCCAGGCTAAGGTTTGGTGACGCCATATACATACATCAGATGTTGGACCCCGGGACCCTTTATGTTCGGGTAACATTGTTAGATGTGTATACGTGAAAGATTCCAAAAGCTTTGAAATCAACCTTTTATGCTTATACCTGCGTGAGAAGCCCGTTGCCAAGGTTTCGAAACGCTATTCATCTATACGTACACGATATGCTATACATACATGCATCATTGTTTTGCTGTTCAATCCCTGAACCCGGAACCTTTCACATCCGAGAGTTTTGAAGTGCATTTTCGAGGGCTACAATGCGACAGGCCAATAAGGACGTCGACCAGGAAGACCGTATGTTTTGTTCCGAAGAGTGCTATGTGATCTTATAGTACATCACACTACAAAGATTGTTGTCTATTGACGCTGACACAAAATTCTGAGGGCAACCCAGTAAACAAAATCATAAAACTCCCCGGAGGGCTTCCAAAATGACCTTTCTTTTATGACCCATCATCAAAGAACAATAAAGAAAAACAACCTCTAATGCGCAGAGACATTTATGAATGCATGCGAATCTCGGAATATTAGCTGCTTGTGTGGGATTTGGACCTAAGACCATGCTCTTAGGCTATGAAAACCTATTTTCCCTCTTAAATTTACCCTTCTTGGCTCTTAAAATGTAGGGACTGTGGTAACCTATTCTCCCTCATACATACTTCTGGATCTTCTGGAGCCTTAGAATGAGGTGCGCAGCCATATAAGTGCTGATTATGAGCCCTGGAGCAATAGGAGAAATACTTTCTAGAAGGTCCTCCGGCGTGGTCTTAGAAGCTACAGTTCTTGATCCTCCTCCTTAAGTGGACTTCCACAGCACAGGATGCTCTGGACCAAACGTAGAAAAAATCGATTATCACAAGGATCACACCCGGTGCATAAGAGTTCATGACATGCTATGTCCGGCGTCCTGGATCACGTCCACAGCGGGACAAGTCCAGTGGAGGTGTTAGGCCAAGGTGTAAGGTCACACTCTAGATGGCGTTCTGCCACAATACGATTTTAGGCCAATGGAAACAAAAGAAATCCACTACTTGAGGGAGTAAATCGAGTCCTGTGGGGGTGGAGGGACTACGGCAAGCAAGTCCAGCACTAAGGACGAAGAAAACAATCGAAAATAAGGAGAGAACACGGCGTCACAGAACTATTAGGCACCATGTACCCACCAAGAAGCGCCCGCGCAAGCGAGAGAACAGAGGGCTGCATGTTTGTTCGGTGACAGGCATTGTTAATCTTTTCGGCTCCGTGTGGCCCGGGAGGAAAAATGTCAATCATATCACGTGCTACTCGCTCAGCAAGGGAGTCCCGTGCTGATAATGGCACACTCACCGCAAGTGCCCGGGCTCCTCTGTCTTCCTTGATTCGCTCTGCCGAAAACATGGCCGCCAGCTCTCCCACGGGTCCTGCTCGCCGCGTTGTTCCCTAAAACACGTTTAATTCTGCGCACTGACTAATCCACTTAGGACGGTTTATCGCGCGATAGTGGTTTGAGAATGGTCGATGGAGTCGTTCTTTGCTGGCTCCACCGCGCGCTCAATTTCCGTGTGGCTTTGGCGCCAGAATAATGGGAACTACTGGACTCTAATTAAGCGACACCCTTTCCGCCGCACGCACGAGCTGACCGCTGGAAACTTTGGACCCCTTAGGAGACCTCGGAGACTCAAGGAGATGCCATGCGTCGCCACTCATCTGCCGCCGTCTTGTTTACGTTGGCGACTTTTGTTTTCGTGGAAGCGCTCGATTTCCTCTTTTGACCTCCGCGAATCCGATGATGCCGACGACGGGTTGGATCGCGTTCCACGCATCGGAGTATAATTTATTCGAGGAGATTAACGCCCCATGCAACGACGGCGACGCATTCCGAGGGCCCACTCCACGCTCCATTCAGCCCAAGTTCGCTTCCCCCTCCGCTCATACTTCAATCATCAATTATGAATGCAACACTTGAGTCGCGCACCGCCGTCGTCACGGGGACGTCGGATCTTCAGCACCTCAGGGCCGGAACTCGTCGATTTTTGCGATCGGACGCTGCAAATCGCTATCGATTCCAGCACCTGTAGAGGAGGTGTCGCCTGCGTGTTTGCTCTCGGCGTCGTCGATTGTGGCACCGTCGCTCCCGCGGGCCAAAATCGCCCGTGTTCACGGGGAGTAAACAGTGCCGCCCTGTAAACAGCGCTTCTCGCGTGGTCCTGGCCGTCGGGAACGTCCCGCCCGTGTTTGCATGCCCTTGCGCCAGAGCCACCTCGTCAGGGCGCCGAGTTTGGTCCAGCGGCGACCGAACCGTGCATCTTCTGACGCATGGGCACGCTATCGACGTTCACTCGCGATCGTCGAGGTCCCGTGGGGCGAAAAAAGCACCTCGACGGCCCTTTATCGCGCTCTCGGAGTTGATTCAGCGATTAGCGAGTTTACAGGCAGTCCGCGACCGCACTCGTTGTTCTGATTTACGACGTTTCGCCCCTCATCCCCACGTTCCAGGTGGTCCTCCTCACTATGGACGGTGCTGGAGGTTCCCTCCGGCCTACGGACAAGGAGAAGAGTCGGAGCCAGCCGAGTGGCCTCGACCGCGTCCGGTCGCTCCACAGACGCCTCTCCGCCAAGTCGCGGAATTCGAAGTAAGTGCATGCCCACAAACATTTCAATCACGGTGGGGGGCGTTCCGGATGGGTAACATGGAACGTGTACCGCTGTGCAGGACATCAGAAATCGGTTTATTTTCGCTTCCACGCTGGCAACTGGTCTTGTTGACCCAGCAGCAGTGTTTCGTCGCTGGTTTTTGGCTTTTCTGGTTTCATTCTCGCCTAAGTAGACCCAAAATTATTTGTGCGCATCTATGCACAATAGAGGGATATCCTGCTGGAGGAGAGCCATTGACCGTTGGCTGTGGGCCCAAGAGATTCAAAATTCCGGCGACAATGACTTAAGTGGGGCCAATCATCAAATATTCATTTGGCGTCTTTGTTTTGCTTTGCTTTGGCATAGTGCAGTGTTGTTCCGACGTCGTTGCGAAAATATGTGAATTGCGAAACCAAATGCATTCTTCTGACTTGCCCTTATCCTGGCCAGTCCACTTAACTCGCGCTTCCACTTAATTCTTGATCGTCTGAGGACGAAAAAGCGAGCTTAAAGAGCGGAGTTTATCGATCTGTTTAGCAGGTTGTTTTTATCCCTTCTTTTTTGGAAAGACTGACGCAACAAAAATGTCATGTGATCTCCTCCAGTATCTACAACGCGCGCTGACTCTTAGAACGTCGTCACAAGACAAGACGATAACGGATATGCACGAGCGTCGTACAAAGTACGGCCATGACGAATTACGGGAGCGGGAGATCAGCTGTGACGCATCTGGAAGTTACACTGGGTGCACTTTAGCGGTCATTTTAAGCCTCGAAGCTTTGAGAAGCTGCTAGAAGGAGGTTTATTTAAAGCGTCACTGAAGAAGGGATTTAATTGGATTGGATTTAATTTAATGATCGCTGCTTTCTGAAGACCATCCCCTTGTTTTTGCCTTTTCAAGCCCCCGCACACCTCCACTCCTCGTAAGTCTCTATTCTCTAGGAGCTAGAAGTTGTCACAAGTAAATTCCAGGCAAACAGGAGCAAAAATAAACAAAGTCCGCAGTCCCACGTAACTGGAAATTCATTTGTTGTTTCGGGAAATCAGTTTAATGAGGCGGTATTTTCAACTTCGACCTCTTCGTTTGTTCTATAGGACAAGAAGTTCTGATTCCATGAAATAGGAAGGGAAATGGAGTCTCCGTGTCTCACAATACGAATGTATACTTGAATCTGAGATGGATACATTACGATAAGGCCTTTTATAAGGAACTTTATGAATTGTGCACCACCATTATTTTGGAGTCGATACGGCTCGTCCCAGGACAGTTTATACCACATTACTTTTACACGCTTTTTCACATGGTGATACTCGAATGAAGCGCCAATAACTCGTTTCGGCTAAAAAAGCGGTGCCTATATGTTTATAAGCCACACGTATCGTAACTTCGAGATCGAGATTTAATTAATTTGAATTTAATAATCCATCTTCCTTTATTTAGCCTTTTCACTCCCACCTACTTTTTCATCTGAAGCGATGTATCGTCCAAACGATGCATCGTATCCAGAAACCGGACCCTCCATGTGAGCTAAACTTAGGACTTTCAAAGGAAAATAAACAATGTAAAAAAGTAGAGGAGAAAGCCCCATCCCAGGT
>JADLIF010001025.1:0-23581 GCA_016648015.1 Steinernema khuongi | reverse complement strand
AATGAAGCCAAAATTGATAGGATGAGTAGGGGTAACGCTTGACGATTTTCCGGGAGACGTTTTCTTCTTTTCCGTCGTGCAGAATGATCGCAACTAACCGGACGAACTTCTTGGGAACAGCCTCGATTTCTTCTGGTGTAAGCACTTTACGACCACCGGACAGGCACAGGAGATCTCGTTTTTCGATGCCGTCTCCCACGGAAACTGCATAATCAGCCACCATAGGGTACCTGCTCCGCGCAATGTCCCCATAGTGTCCGGACAATTCTCCCAGTAGTGGAAGTGTGCATCTGTATAAAGAAGCACAAACAGCCTCAAAAAAAGCGTAGGGAACTCCGTCCATCCAGAGAACAGTAGCGAATGGCGATGGGCGAGAGAGACCGAGGATTAATGGGTTCGCCTTGAAGAGATGCGATGCATGGTGTGCTAAGGTTGGCGCCCTTCAATCCAATGAATGGCATCAGGAGTGCACAAGACGCGCCTTGACGTCGCATGGTAGACTAGTACCGTAAATGCTGAAATTTCGGTGTTTTGAAAGCGCTGATTTGCGAAGCAAGGGAAGTTGGATGGGTTCCCAGAGAAGCCTGAAGGAAGGTAACCTTGCTTGCTTCCTAAAATGCTGGGGAATAGGTGTGATCGGTGTCTGGCATCGCATACACATTTTATTGCCTATTAACCCCTCATCCTCACCTATTAGCCATTGAATCTCTTCCATTCACGCTGACCGTCATTCGCCAGAGTTCACAACATGAACAGAGTCCCGCCCGCCTTCTGTGAACGCGTCTACGAGCTACTTGTTCACGCCGGCAAAAGTGTACCCGCACGACACCTGTCCGGATACTATGGCCAACTTGCGAGAACGTATGCCGACCACAAATGTCGCGTAGAAGATGGCGTTGAAATTCGATCATCTCGGTATTGCAAGGGCCTTAGAGTGTATCACCCAGAGAACATCAACGCTGTCCCTGATAAGTACGTCCGGAACGCCTTTATCGAGTTGAAGGACGCAGAAGAAGAGAACGTATCCCGGGAACTGGTCCGACGCTTCCTCAACGCCAACTTCCACTTCACTCTTCGCTCTTCTTCAATAAACGAAGCCTGGGTGGACTTGGCGTGCTCTATGAAGAGGCTAGGATGGGTGAAATTCACGATGCGTCCACGAAATTCTCCAGTTCTGACTGATGCATGGCGAGAAACATAGAAGAAAATGGCTCAGGCGCTGCACAAGATCTGGAGACATTTTTGTATCAAAGGAGTGCTGTAGGACTTGAGGACGATCTCAAGGTGTGCTCGAACGAGGTGCGACTTCATCGACAAGTACTACCGTCAAGTACTACATAGCCGTCGTGCGTTTATATGAAGAAGACGGACACGAACAACGCAGGTTCTACATCTCCTTTGAGTGTGCTAAGAGGGGTAGCGCTCTTCGCAACCTACTCCTTCCACTGGCAGAAGATAGTCAGAAGACATGCCGCTCTCTTCACATCATTTATTTAAGCAGAAAGAAACAAAGAGTTTAAAGGATCAGGCAAAAAACACACGGAGTAAATTGGTACCTCGCATCAGGCTAAGGTCGTCCACTCCCTCACGGCTCGCATATCGGCGCCCAGTTGTTGATTTCTTCCAATGCGCACAGTCGAAGGAGATGTAGAGCCTTTGCCTTTCGCTCCCCTTCCCTTCTTCGAACTTGTACACACAAGACGGTGTGGTGAAACATAAATTGTGGTGTCGGTAGTACTTGTCGATGAAGTCGCACTCCTTCTTCGAGTACACCTTCAGTGCATAGGACGTTCCGAAAAGACGGAGCGGTAGAGAGGCTAAGAAGGAGCGCTGTGCGGCCCTACGAAGTATGAACTCCTCGAGCTGCACGACGCCAGCCCGGCATTTTCCGTGCACAGTGATTCGTTTCCCTTTGAGTTTTTCGCCATTCTGTGACCAGAAGTCCAGAAGATCCCGGACGACGGTGCTGCTCCAAGGTCCTTCACTATGTTTTTGAATTACTAGGTACATAAACTGTTCTTGACAAAGAAGAACCTTCAGCAACTCCAGCATACCGCCCCTGCAAGCTTCCTCAAATAGCACAAGCCAGAAAAGCTTATGACCGTCGACAAGCTTCTGAAAAAGTAAGATCGAGTCGTCATCCAACTGCTTTCTGATCTGAACAGTGTCCAATCTCTTTAAGGAGCAGGCGAAGTCGACCCAGGCTTCGTTGATGGAGGACGAGTGGAGCACAAATTGATAGGATGAGTAGGGGTAACGCTTGACGATTTTCCGGGAGACGTTTTCTTTCTTTCCATCAAACAAATTGATCGCAACTAACCGGACGAACTTCTTGGGAGCAGCCTCGATCTCCTCAGGCGTGCGCACTTCACGACCATCGAACGGGTAATACAGATATTCTGACTTCTCGACGCTGTCTTCTACGGAGACTACACAATCAACCATCTTAGGGTACCTGCTTCTCGCGATGTCCCCATAGTGTCCGGATAATTCTCCTACTGCTGGGCATTGCTCGATGAGGAACCTAGCACACACAGCCTCACAGAAAGCGAAGGGAACATCGTCCATCGTGAGAACTGTGGCGGATAGAGGTGACCGCGAGAGACCGAGGATTAATGGGTTCGCCTTAACAAGAAGCGATGCCTCGCGTGTTTGAGTGTGAAGACTAATGCTGTTTTTTGGGACGGAACAGCCTCGATCTCCTCTGGTGTGTGCACTTCGCGGCCATGGTACACCTTATCCGTCACCGTGCCTTACATAACACAGTATGCCACTAGCTACCATCTTGGTTTTCCTCCAGCCAGCATTGCAAACTGGGACGACCTTTACAAAGTGGCGCACGTTCGAATTCCAGTGTGCAAGATCTCAAGAGCTGTGTAAGATCGGGCGCTTTACAAGATCTCGAGA
Source organism: Steinernema khuongi (assembly GCA_016648015.1). Lineage (NCBI taxonomy): Eukaryota > Metazoa > Nematoda > Chromadorea > Rhabditida > Steinernematidae > Steinernema > Steinernema khuongi. The sequence goes on along the minus strand of JADLIF010001025.1, from coordinate 20,674 downwards.
CCTTTCTACATCGCACGAGCTCAGTAGGACTTGAGGACGGTTTCAAGATGTGCTCGAAGGAGGAATGCGATTTCATCGACAAGTACTATCAACGTGTTTACAAATTCCAGGAAGGCAAAGGAGCTGATCAGCAGAGGTTCTACATCTCTTTTGAGTGTACGAAAGAAGAACCACTAGGAAAACAGCAGCGACCTGCGATCCATAGTGGGCATAACAAAATGCGGTTGATTCGATCTGCCTCTTGTCTAAGGTTCATGTTTGCCTGATACAATAAATTCTTTGACCCCGTTATAATGATCTCTCCTTAATGCGCCCTTATCAATAGTTTGTGTTAGTCTTATTTCCAGGGATAGTACAATCACATAAGGTAGGTCCGAGTACAGAAAGAGAGGTTCACCCTGTCTCCTTTAGAGCATGTGACCGCCTTTAGAAATGCCTCCTTGGTGTGCCAGAGAAGCATTATTTGCTAAGGCTAATGTTGGCTAGCTCCTCTTTTGTATCTCCGTGGTTTCAGTGGTATGACATAGCATACTCTTCACCAGTTCGCGAGTGGGGAAATTCCTATTGCGCATTATCAAAATCATTCCCATGTCTCTGTTCGATCCCCGTCCCCGTCATCACCACCCTGCACCCAATCTGTCCTCGGACATGCGCCCCAAACATCACCAAATAGGCACTTTTCCGGCGCGCAAGTGCGTTGTCCTCGAATTCCTCGCTTTCCTGTTTGCCTAGGTCGCTCCCGACACACGACATCTAATCCCTTGTGTTAACAGCGCAGCCGCCAAGCCGTGTCCCAAATCGGCGCGTTTTTTTGCCGTTCCAGGAAGCCCTCGCTCGCCCTCGCTTCTCGGTATTCCCAATTTGGCTCGGCGCTGAGTCATCGCGCGTCGTTTTTTGAGTTCTCCGGGATTCGGGGCGGAGCGCCGCGACTCGATGATCTCGGCAATTGAGACTTTGTAATTGTCAAAGGCTGGGCGCAATCGGCCCGAGGCCCTCTCCGAGTGCACTTCTGCTGCGTTTCAGGTGACTCCATGGCCCGACCGTTGGGAGCGCTCGTCTTCTGTCTGTGCCACGTCGTCGTCGCCGCCTTCATCTCGCCCTTCGTGAGTTCCGACTTTCGTTCGCGTCGCCGGATGGGTCCAATCAGGACCGCGCTCATCCGGTGACGTCATTGGACCCTCCGGAGCTGGAGGATTAGAGATCTAATTTTGGGCGACTAGAGATCTAAAGGCGCTAATTTTTTTAGAAGCAGAGAAGACCAGAGGCCTCTGCTGGGATATCCTTCCTATACCTTTGGGTTTCTTTTAGGCCTTAAAAGCATCAAGAAGGTCGAATCTCTCGCACCACATTAAACCACCAAATTTGCATCTCTACTTTGACCCGACCTTCCGCTCCCGGCGGGACTGACTCACCCTTCGCATAATCGCATTCGCCCTCATCTCCGCGCGTTAATTGGAACTCCGAGCACTTCCCGGAATGCGGCGGGCCGCGCGTCCAAAAGTGCAAATTTCTTTTTTTCTGCAAAACAGCGCTTCTTCGATACGTGCGGAGGGCGCTTCTTGTTTTTTGCCCTACAGAACGGACCGGCGGACAAGCGTGACATTTGTTTTTCCAATTCGATCATTTATCACGCGGAGAACGCGGGCAAGCAGCCGATCGCAGCGGTAGACCGAGTGGAGCCCGGCCGGCCAGATATAAAAAGGAATTCGGCTTATTTTGAGAGGGAGTTTGGCGTCCTCGCCGCGAAATAGGGACAATGGAGAGGAGTTTTGGGGTCATTTAAAGGGGGGAAGATAAAGATGGAGTGACCTACGCTGTCATTTCAAATATGGACAAGGAAAATGGACATGTGAACAAGGATAGAACGAATGGGGCTTACTTATGAGCTTCAAGAAGCCGAGAAGAGCTATTTCCCTTAAGCAAGAGCACAATTTAGAGATTCACTCTTAGAGCCTGGATCAAGCTCTTTAGGCATGTTCTTAGCTGTGTTGTGGGAACGACACAAAGAAGCCAATTCAAAGCCCCTTCTCGCCTGTTATTTTGGGAAAAAAGTCATCAAGGAGGCCAGAGATCGTGGGAACTTTAATAGGCCATCAGAAACCATGTTTTCTAACAACAAACCAGGCCTTTCCTGAAGGGACCTCTACCTAACAGGCAAAAGCCTAACAAGATCCATTCTCACAGAAGAAGGATAGCAAAAGAACCCATTATGATCCATGTGTCTCTTTACGGTCCATGCTGATCCTGGACTATCTCATTGTGCCCTAGACCTCTCCCACAGCCTGAGGCTCTGAAGCCAGAGATCAAGGGAACCAGGAAGCTCGGAAGGCCTAGGCGCTTCTCAGTCCGATCAGCCTGAGGCGCTCTCTTTTTTCTTTCGGCGGTCGCTCGGCGACACAAAGGGAAAAAGTGTCAAATTTCAAATTTGAACACTTCTGTCGGCACGCCGCTTTGATCTCGCTTAAAATAAATTCCGTCGAAAATCGCCGCGATCCGTGTTTACAGCGGGCGGCGGCGAGGGGCGATTCCTCGGCCGGCAGAGGAGCGCGAGAGCTTCGGAATTTCATCAGCGGCCGCCACTTAGCTATGCGCACAATACGCGCGGTTTCGAAAGAGCGCCCAAAATAGAGAAGAGAGGAAGCGCCGATGGAGGGAGCGCTCCGGAGCCAGGACTTCCCGGTCGCCTGTGAGGAGGGGACGTCCTATGGGGGTCAGGAGACCGAGTGTTTGGGATCTTGGATGGAGATGGGAATATCTGGAGATGAAGGGAGCTGAGGAAGTCAGGAAATATGCTATCTGGCATACGGTGCCCGGATATAATGTAGATTTAGCTTTTAAAACTAGAATCACATGACCCTTGTGCCTCTTCACGGCCCTAGCCATGTCCCACAAACAGATCCGCATCTTCTGAAGCCGGAGTGACTCTCAGGTTATGGGAGGGGATGATGTGGGTAAAACACCTTCTGTGAATGGCTCATATCCATATACCCTTGGCGCAAGCGCCAGAAATCTTCGGATCTGCAGCATTTACACATTATAACTGACCCACAGGACTCGGGCTGAGGAATCCAGCTGAATCATCCTTCCGCCGACTAAATCTGCACTTTGCAAGGGTGAATCGTTTTCCTCTGTGATTCCTTGTTTTTCTTGTTACTTTTATGACACATTCTGACCTTTAAGAAAGGTTGGAGGTTTTTTTTGTGAAGGTTGTTTTGACGGTTTCCAGACATGAGCATCCTTAGGTCGATCTTGGAAAGTGGTTCCGTTCAGCCTAAGATTAGCAAATAGAACTTCTCCACTTTTGAAGTAGTCTTATAAATTTAACGGGAGCACTTTTAGGAGCCGATGCGGCGCTGCAACGCTTCTGCGGTGTGTTCCGAAGCCGACCTCGTGGATTCTCCACTATGTGGCTCAGATGGACGCACCTACGACTCTCGCTGCGACTTCCGGAGGGTCCTCTGTGTGGGGAAGGTGGTCGTCGTGCAGCACGAAGGGCCATGTTCAAGTAGGAGGCGCAATGTATGCCGAAAACATCGTGAAAAACATTAAGATGCCGAGAAGTGCGCCCTGGACAGAAGCTTCCAGAAGGCGCTGTTCGCCAACGACTCTGACGTCTTCGTACCTGCTTGCAACGACACCGACGGTTCCTACAGCCAGATCCAGGTGGGCTTAGGGTTCGTCCCTGCATCAACTACCTTCTTGCAGTGCCACTCGAGCACGGGCTACTGCTGGTGCGTTTCAAAGGACGGCCACCCGATCCCGAAGACCCACTGGCACCTCGGGGAAACTCCGGACTCTCCGACCTGTGAACCCCGTGTAGGGCGTCGATCCAACAGGAGAAGGACCCACGTGGAGCACAGTAACCCCACTGGTGGGTGTTTAGCTCTTGTTAAGGATCCTTCTAGGGTTGTCGAATAGACCACCCACGACGATTCTCTAAAACTCAGTTTCGGGAGGTTCTTCAAAAAGGGCTTGTAAGTGCAATGGCCCATCTTAAAGAACACAACGTCGCGTGTGGTCCATTCAACAACCACCCTCTCTCTTCAGTGTGCACCCACTCGGACCGGGCGGTGTTCAACGCCAATCTACTGAAGATGTTCGCGCGGGAGCACGGCCGTCTCCCCGAGGGGCTGCGGAGACCCTCCGGGAACCTGACGGCGGAGCGAGCGGCCGCTCTCTGGAAGTTCGAGGGTCTCGACACGAACGGCGACGGTGGCGTCTCGCAGACGGAGGTGGCCGGGCTCCGCCGCATCATCCGTGCCTACGTGAAGCCGACCTCCTGCGCCAGACAGTTCCCCTCCGTCTGCGACTCCGATCGCGACGAGACCATCGGCCGAGACGAGTGGGTCGGCTGTCTCGGAGACAACTTCGCCAGTGAGTCCTTCCTCCTCCGCGCTCCCAGCCTAAGCCTCCTCGTTTCAGAGGTCGAGATCCAGCAAGTGAAGGGTGAGCGCTCCTTCCGACTGCCGTGCTTCCCCGAGCAAACAGACCTAACCACTAATCCACCACTAATTCCTCTTTCCAGCTTCCTACCGTATCCTCCGCCCGCTGCGGCCAGAGCGGCGTCCGCGCCTGCGCAACCTCGCCTCCTCGGCGTTTAATCTCCTCCGAAACGGTTAATTCTCCTTCTCGTCGCTTTTTGTCGCTTCGTCCGTGGCTTCGCTTCTCGTCTCGGCTGCGGAGGGGGTTCTAAGCTCTAGAACTCTCCTTATCCTCTTCACTAAGGAATCTTAGCATTTCCCGAGTTCTGTGACATTCTTAGGATTTCGTTAGTGACGTATTCGTATCAGAAATCGTCCTTTAACTCCTTTGCCCTAAGTAGACCTTGTAAATTTGGCGCTTTTTAAGCTTTCCGGGGGAGTTAGGCCTAGGTATCCCAAAGCACCCGCTCCAGAGAAGTCTCCTCGTCTTCCTTGGGGTTTCACTATTAGCGCCAACTTAACCATCACTTTCTTCCGAATACCGTAATCCTGTCAGCGCGCTGCCACAGTGGAACCTTCTCGAAGTCGAGCTCTAGAAATTTAGCTTTGGCCCCTAGAGATTCCGGCTGGAGCTCTAAAGAGAGAAAATGGCTCCAGAACTCTCCCTACCCATCCTCGCATTGCTCGCATTCCTTGGCGTCCTTAGGGTTTCGCTAGTGGCGCGCTCTTATCAGCCGTGAGTCAGACGACTGGCCGGTCGTCATCGCCGGGCGACGCAATTAGTTTCGCGTTCCCACGGTGGCCAGCAGGTATGCAAATGGGAGAGCGATGAAGTGCGTGGCCCGCCCCTTCCAGCGATGTCTATCTGGGCGTCGGCGGCGGCGTTTTTGTTCCGTCACGCGCGTGACTCACTTCGCTCCCTTGAGCGACCAGAGATTGCTATCTGCCTCCTCCTCTTCCTCCTCCTCCTCGTCGTCCGGACCTCGATTCGCCGCTCTCTTTTCAGCTATGACCGTACCATGACCGCCGCTGTCCTCTTTATCTCTCTGCTGATCGTCGGCGCCGCGGCGGCCTCCCGCGTCGACCTCCCGATTTCGTCCATCGTTCCCTTGCCCAACGGTCAGCTTCGCTTGCATGAGAAGTGCCGTGCTTTGAGTGCAGCCCCTCACCTCTGGACCCTAAACCCTCTTTTTAGCCCCTGTGAAGAACCCCGGCAAGCCCGCGGCCATCGCCGCCCCTCCGAGGCCCCGAAGGCCCTCGGACACCGTTTCCGGAGACTTCTTAGCGAACAAGAGGCCCCCAGCGCCTGTGGGGGCCAAGAAGGAGCCCAGTGTTCCTGAAGAAGGTGAGTGGAACCAAGAAGTGTTCACATGGGTGGAACAGAGTCTTATCAAATCGATTAGAGTAACTGTTCCAGTCCAGGGTCGCAGTGAAGATGTTAATCTTAACAAAGGACGACAGTTTGGCAGGGTAGGAGACCTGATCTTTCCAAAGAAGATAGAAGTGAAGGGAATTTGTTTTAAACCATGTGGCCAAGAATATACCGACTATGTGTTTTGCATTAAGCCACAAAGCTGAGACCTAGATAAGTTTGACTTGCTGAGGCTGACCTAGATGACTATTTTCCTTGTCAGGTCTATCTGTAAGAGGGTAATTTAAGAACATTGAAACCTTGTGAAAAGGTGCTCAAGCTTGGTAGATAGGTCACTATCATCGAGCGTCCTGGAGACGTCTGCGGTCAATAAAGTCACACACTCAACGGTTTATCAGTGAAAGTCTTTGTTTGTCTTCGGAAATGCATACCCTTCCTGAACAAGTTGTGGCAAAGCACATAGTAGCAGGTATAGTAGGCCAGATAGCAGCCAAACATCTCTTAGTAATTGGACAAACACGACGAAAACACTTTCGCAATAGTGACGTCGAGGCTCGACTTTCGAAATTGTGTCCCCACGGCGCCCCTCATTATCATTCTCCCTTGAATCACTATCTACGATGACTCTCAAGTGGTCTTGTGTGATTAGTAACTCTGATAACTCCTCTTCCTACTTCTCAGCTCTTAGAACCGATCTCTCCGATCGATCTTTATAACTTAAGGCAAAAAAGGGCTCTAAACCCGTTCGGTTCTGCAAATCCACCAACTCAACTTGACGGCGCCCCTCCGCCTCAAGGTTGTCTCCGACGGACCCTTTTTTGAGCCCCTCAAGTGGACCCTTTTGCAGCGACCGACGGCGCCACCGACTGTAGCTCGGCGAGGAGGACGATGGTCGCTCGCCATGGGAACGCCTCCCAACTCAGTGGCTACGTTCCCGTGTGCACAGGCCCCGACGACAAGTGAGTCAAGGGTTGGGAGAGGGCCTTTCCAAGAGGGACCGTCGATGAACTCTCCCTTACAGGCTCTACGACGCGGTGCAGTGCCACCAGGCGACGGGCTACTGCTGGTGCGTGAACCAGGTGACCAACTACCCCGTGCCCAACACCTCCACCCTCGGGACACCCAACTGCACGGCGTTGCGACTAAAGCCAAGGGGCTCTGTGCGCCGGAAGATGATCAAAGGTGCGTTTTTTGGCGCTCGATTGACATCGCAAAAGGAGGTCACTTTGGGGAGACGGCGATAACGGTGGCGTCGGGGAGGCGACGATTACAAACTGGTCTTGTTTTGGGAAGGATGAGAAGCAGGTGGTCTCGAGGGGGCAGGAGGCTTTAGCCATGGAAGGTGGCAAAGGAAGATCAGTGGGCTCTTTTGAAAAAGCCACAAGACAAGAAGCCCTAAGGTTCATCATTTTTTTAGGCTTTGAAAAAAAGCACAACTTTCAAGTCTTGGCTTCTACCATCCTCGTTCCTTAGCCCTTTAATTTCACTGATGCATTCCAGGGTGCAAGCCACGCAAGCAGGCTGCCTTCTTCCAGCGCCTTTTCCGCTCCATCGAGGCGGAGATGATCGAGGCCAACGGTCCCCCGAAGTCCAAGCAGAGGATAGACCGCATTGCCAAGTGGAAGTTCCGCAGGCTGGACGCCAACAAGAACGAGGTAAGTGGGTAGGGGGGCTGGGACTTTGATGTGCTGTAGGATTGATAGGTTTTGCCTGCCAAGGGCTTGTGAATCAATACTTATGGCTCCAGACTTCGGTGTCATGAATTGGCGAAATAAGCGTTAAAAGTGGACATTATGTCGTTCTTTTACTCTTTGTCGGTGCTCCAAGGAGTAAAAGCCGAAGACAGAACATGACGATCCTGGGAGAGGGGGCTGAAGCATTGGAAGATCTGTCATAGGAACCTCAATATTTAGGTGCTGGAAAAGGAGGAGTGGAAGCCCTACCGCGGGGAGCTCCGGCAGTTCCAGAAGATGCGCAAATGTGGCCGCAACTTCTTCCGCTTCTGCGATCAAGACCGCAACAAGAAAATCACGTCGGACGAGTGGCGGCGGTGTACGGTAGAAGGTGAGTCACCCCTCGTCGTCTCCTCTCCCATCGCTCACTTAGCCGCGCGCAAGAAGCCGAGGAAGAACGTGGCGAAGGCGCAGAACCCGTTCCTCTACGTGCTCATCCCGGACGACTAGGCGCAGGACGGCTCTCTAGGAAACGAAGACTAAGTTATTCCGAATCACGGACACGCGCGGGTTTCTCTCTGGACGCTATGGCGACTCAATAAAGCCTTTTGGAGTCGTTGCTGGTGGAAGGGAGCGTGGGTCGAAGGATAACGGTAAAGGGGCTGTGGCAAGGAGGAATCTGTGAAAAACAGAGGCAGATAAGGGGGAGAGCGGACAGTCGATGTGTGATCTGTGGACTTTGCTCTGTAGCTTTTAGTGAGGATGCAGTTGAGCCAGTTGAGTTGAGCCATATCAGATCTTAGAGTATGATTCGGAAGCACCTAGGAATTTGGAAGCACCTAGGCATAAAAAGTTTAGGCAACAGCGCTAGGATCCCCCGCTGCCAGGAATTCGGTCCTTTTCCTTAGACTTGCCATTAGTGGAAGCCGTTCTGCAACGTGCAACTATGCGAAATCATGATGAGCATTTCAACATAAAGACAAGGAACCTTGAGAAGTGTCTACCTGATATTCGGCTCCTAGTTTGTGCATAGAAAAAATGAACAAAAAATGTACGAAAATCTCAAAATAGGAAAGCCACAAGTGTTCTGGGTGGGATTCATCGCTTCACTCTCAGGTTGTGCTATATTTTGATTTGGGCACTGATCGAAGCCAAAAAAACGTGAAGCAGACGTCCTAAGTATCAATTTATGACAAACACCGACCTTTGCGGACATCGTGCACTTTGCTGTCAAATGGATCGTCCCACATGCTGTCGCACGGCCATAAAACTTCAATGGATTCCCCCGCCTAGCCGGTTGTTTATCGCGTTTGTCACCAGATAAGTCACTTCTGAAAAGCGGAAGCGGCCCTCTGTTCAATTCTGTACTCACGCAAGTGTACACTAAGAATAAGAGGTTCAAAGTCTCTAAAAGACTTCTGCACTTGAATGCATCAGGCATCGCTTCTCGTCAACGCGCACCCATTAATCCTCGGTCTCTCGCGGTCAGCTCCATTCGCCCCAGTTCGCAGGATGGACGACGTTCCCTACGCTTTCTGTGAGGCTGTGTGTGCTAGGTTCCTCATCGAGCAATGCCCAGCAGTAGGAGAATTATCCGGACACTATGGGGACCTCGCGCGTAGGACGTTCCCTGACGTGGCTGATTATGTAGTCGCTGTGAAAGACGGTGTCCAGGAATCACCTTTCCTGCATTACCCATTTGATAACCGTCAAGTGCTTACACCAGAAGAAATCGAGGCTTTTCCAAAGAAGTTCGTCCGGTTAGTTGCGATCAATTTGTACGATGGAAAAGAAGAAAACGTATCCCGGACCCTTGTCAAGCGTTACCCCTACTCCTCCTTCCAATTTGTGCTCCACTCGTCGTCCATCAACGAAGCCTGGGTCGACTTCGCCTGCTCCTTGAAGAGACTGGACACCATTGTGCTTAAGACCAAGTTAGAGGACGACGCGATCTTACTTTTCCAGAAGCTCGTCGGCGGTCGGAAGCTTTATTGGCTTGTGATACACGAACAGGCTTGCGGGGGCGGTATGCTGGAGTTGTTGAAGGTTCTTCTTTGTCAAGATCAATTCATGTACCTAAAAATTAAGAGCAACCGCGAAGAGCCTTGGAGCAGCACTGTTGTCCGGGATCTTCTGGACTTCTGGTCACAGAATGGCGAAAAACTCAAAGGGAAACGAATCACTATGAGAGAGAAGTGTCAGGGTGGTGTCCAGCAGCTCGAGGAGTTCTTAAGTAGGGCCTCGCAGCGCTCCTTCTTAGCCTCTCTACCGCTCCGTCTTTTCGGAACGTCCTATGCACTGAAGGTGTGCTCGAAGAAGGAGTGCGACTTCATCGACAAGTACTACCGACACCACAATTTATGTTTCACCACACCGTCTTGTGTTTACAAATTTGGCGAAGGAAAAGGGGACGAACGACAGCGGCTTTACATCTCCTTTGAGTGTGATCATGGGAAGAAACGACCGAGAACTGGGCGACGATATGCGAGCCGTAAGGGAGTGAACGACTTTAGCCTGATGAGAGGTACGACATTACTTCGTCTGTTGTTTGCCTGATCCTTCATTTTTGCCTCTTCGTTAGTTAGTGTTTATATAAATTAGAGGTTCGAAGTCTCTAAAGGACTTCTGTGCAAACTTCTATCTCTCTCTGTCGCCGGTTTCTTACATAGTCTTCGCAAAGATGCCCAGTGCAGCGCTAATCTTCGTACTCGAACACATCAGGCACCGCTTCTCGTTAAGACGAAACCATTAATCCTTGGTCTCTCGCCTTCATCGCCATTTTCTACAGATCACAGGATGGACGGAGTTCCCTACGCTTTCTATGAGGCTGTTTGGAAAAGCACTATCGTCGGGGACCTTCTGCAGTTGTGGCCAGAGAACAGCGAGAAATTCAGAGGGAAGACCTTGTTTGTTAAGGGAAATTGCAAAGACGGCGTCAAGCAGCTGGAGGACTTTGTGCTCCATAGGGGCACAGCATCACCCGATCTCATTAAGCCCTACTTGTCAGATGCAATGCGTCTTTTTGGATTGAATTTCGCTCTGAAGGTGTGCCCGAAGGAAGAGTGCGACTTTATCAACAAGTACTACCGGCGGATAGGCAACTTTGCTAAGCCGTCCTGCATTTACAAGTATGAAGAAGAATGTGGAGATGAACGACGGCGGATCTACATCTCCTTCCAGTGCGCTACTGAAAGCGAACGAAAGGGTAAGAAAACCGTGCGACCTGTGAGCCACGACGGACACAACGACCTTGGCTTGATGCCGGCTACCTCTTTCCTCCGCCTGCTGTTTGCCTGATTTGTCAAATGTTGCTTCAAATAAAAAACCAATTGTTAAGGGGAGTTGGACGTTGGGAAGTGTTGACAGTTATCTTCTCAGCGTCTGATGCGGGTTATGCAGTCCCAAGCTTGCTCAAAGCAAAGGGTTATGAAGGACGAATAAAAGAGAGTTTATCACTTTGACGCGGCCGGTTTGACGAGAGTCATCTATCGGGACAGGGATCCACACACCCACGCATTCACTTTGTAATGCATGCAACACGCAACAAAAAGAAACAGTTACTTTGTAAAATGCTTCCGTTCGGTCAAATGACTTTGGGTGAACTGAACGGACCCCCGTGAAAGAGTATTCAATACAAAAAGTTTCGACCAATAGTTTCTTTTTTTTCAAGTGTAGCACTAGTCTTCGCACCTTCCGGGTTTCTCGGCTTTTGCGATGTGTTTTCCTTTCCAAACAGTGCCAATGTTCGCACTTCACACTTCGCACTGCTTCGACAGTTTATCTGGATCTCGAACTCTCTAATTTTAGTGCAAACGAAAATCTGGTTTCTCACATAGTCTTCGCGATGATGCCGAGTGTAGCAGCAGTCTTTGAACGCGCCAGGCATCGCATCTTGCCCAGCTGAACCCGTTAATACTCGGTCTCTCGCGGTCACCTCTATCCGCCACAGTTCTCAGGATGGACGGAGTTCCCTACGCTTTCTATGAGGCTGTGTGTGCTAGGTTACCCATCAACCTATTCCCAGCAGTAGGAGAATTGTCCGGACATTACGGGGATATTACGCGGAGAACGTACCCTAATCTTGCTCATTATATGGTCTCTGTAAAAGACGGCAGCGCCGAACCAGGGTATCTGTTTTACAAATCCGATGGCCGTGAAGTGCGCACGCTCGAGGAGATCGAGGCTGTACCCAGGAAGTTAGTCCGGTTTGTCCTCTTCAGTTTGCACAATGGAAAGAATGAAAACAAATGCCGAGAAATTGTGAAGCGGTTTCCCCACTCGTCCTATCGCTTTATGCTCCTCTCGTCGACCATCAACAAAGCTTGGGTCGACTTCGCCTGCTCGCTGAAGAGGTTGGACACCGTTGTGCTCATGAAAAAATTGGATGACGACTCGATTCCGCTTTTCCAGAGGTTCGTCGACGATCGGAAGCTTTTCTGGCTTCCGATCAGTGAAGAAGCCTGCGAGGGTGATATGCTGGCGCTATTGAAGATTCTTCTTTGTCAAGACTAATTCAAGCACTTAAAAATTCTGAAAGAATTTCATTATGAAAGACCATGGAAGAGTACTGCCGTTGAAGATCTTCTGCAGTTCTGGTCAGGTAGTAGTCATAAACTCAGAGGGACAAGATTGAGTGTGGACGGCAATTGCGAGGGTGGCGTCCAGCAGTTGGAAGAGTTTTTGCTTCACAGGGTCCAGATCAAGAAGCGGAATGTGGCAACAATGCAGGAGGTTCTCCAGGTGTGCTCGAAGGAGGAGTGCGACTTCATAGATAAGTATTACCAACACCACACTTACCAGTTCATCACACCGTCTTGTGTCTACAAGTTCGAAGAAGGGAAAGGAGAAGGCAAACGGAGGCTTTACATCTCCTTCGAGTGCTACAATGGAAAGAAACAAACAGCTGAGCGACAATATGCGAGCCGTGAGGGAGTGGACGACCTTAGCCTGATGAGAGGTACTAATGCATTCTATGTGTTGTTTAGTTGAACACCCGTTGTTTGTTCGGTTTGTGGTTTCACTGTGTGCTTAAATACATGGCTAAAATGGATAAACGTCCGGACGTTTCGCACCGAAAGCATCACGCTAACTCAAGCGTTCCGAATCTTTAGAATTAAGTCCAACTTGCAATGTAAACTCAGCAGACGTTTTCTCCTCTAAATATTTAATTACCCAAGTTTGAGGTCTTCACTCGATTTGGGTACACACGAAGCAACAAATCCCGCACTTAGGAGGATGAATCAGCTCCTTCTGTTATTTGGCATCATTTTTGGAGTGCACATACCACATTAATAGTGCTAACCTTAGCACCTGCTGCAGGGATCTCGTCAGAGCGAGCGTCGCCATTCTTCAGTTCTCGCGAGATGGACCGACTTCCGTATGCTTTCTACGTTCATTTATGCGACATTTCGTGCACTGGCGTGGTTCTTCCCATAACTAAATTGCTTGGGTACCCTGATTTGGTTTCCTATGCAGGATCCGTGCAGGATGGCAGAGAAGCATCAAGGTATCTGTGGTATGAGTTCACTCGCCGTGAACTGCAGACACCCGAGGAGATCGCGGCTGTTCCTAAGAAGCTCGTGCGGCGTGTCAAGATCAATTTGAAGGACGCCAAAGATGAGAATGAAAGCGTATATCGAGAAATTATCAAGCGTTATCCCCACGCCAAGTATCAGTTTGGACTTTACTCGTCGTCCATCAGCGAAGCCTGGGTCAGATTCGCTTGCTCGCTGAGGAAGTTCGATAACATTGTGATCACGAAGAAGCTGGACGACGACTCGATCCCACTTCTCCAGAAGTTGGTCGACGGTCGGAAGCATTCTTGGCTTATGATACACGAAGAAGCATGCGAAGGTCCGATTCGGGAGGTGTTGAAATCCCTCTTCTGTAAGGATGAGTTCGAGAGCCTAAAAATTGAGAACATGAATCTTGGATTTTGGAAAAGCACTATCGTCGGGGACCTTCTGCAGTTGTGGCCAGAGAACAGCGAGAAATTCAGAGGGAAGACCTTGTTTGTCAAGGGAAATTGCAAAGACGGCGTCAAGCAGCTGGAGGACTTTGTGCTCCATAGAGGCGCAGCATCACCCGATCTCATTAAGCCCTACTTGTCAGATGCAATGCGCCTTTTTGGATTAAATTTCGCTCTGAAGGTGTGCCCGAAGGAAGAGTGCGACTTTATCAACAAGTACTACCGGCGGATAGGCAACTTTGCTAAGCCGTCCTGCATTTACAAGTATGAAGAAGAATGTGGAGATGAACGACGGCGGATCTACATCTCCTTCCAGTGCGCTACTGAAAGCGAACGAAAGGGTAAGAAAACCGTGCGACCTGTGAGCCACGACGGACACAACGACCTTGGCTTGATGCCGGCTACCTCTTTCCTCCGCCTGCTGTTTGCCTGATTTGTCAAATGTTGCTTCAAATAAAAAACCAATTGTTAAGGGGAGTTGGACGTTGGGAAGTGTTGACAGTTATCTTCTCAGCGTCTGATGCGGGTTATGCAGTCCCAAGCTTGCTCAAAGCAAAGGGTTATGAAGGACGAATAAAAGAGAGTTTATCACTTTGACGCGGCCGGTTTGACGAGAGTCATCTATCGGGACAGGGATCCACACACCCACGCATTCACTTTGTAATGCATGCAACACTTGTAACCTTGTAACCGTGTTATTGTTATGCCGCGCCCGTTTGTAAATAAAGGTTTAATTACCCAAGTTTGAGGTACACTTTGGCCGTAGCCACACGCGATACCCGAGGCCCTAGCCGAATCGCGTTGTCCCCGGATTAGCAACCCGCGGGACGTAACAGTTCTAAGGACTCCCCTACACTAAACCGCATGTATCTCCCCTATGGGTATCTCAATCTCCGCGAAATTCAGTATTCGGCCTTCCAGTAGGCTCGTACATCGATTCCGGTATGCATCGTGCCGCAAATCGCCCTCTGCAGACGATGAATCCCCCGAAGCAGTTGGCTTCCCTGTGTTCTAAGGACTCCCCTACACTAAACCGCATGTATCTCCCCTATGGGTATCTCAATCTCCGCGAAATTCAGTATTCGGCCTTCCAGTAGGCTCACACATCGATTCCGGTATGCATCGTGCCGCAAATCGCCCTCTGCAGACGATGAATCCCCCGAAGCAGTTGGCTGTCGAGTGTCTATAGTCGAAACTAGTAAACTTCTATAATTCATCTAGCTGCGTGACTGATGGACCATCGATTGATTTGAGATGAACATAAACCTTAGATGACTACAGTTTGAAAAAGTATCGAACTGCATATAAACTGTTATAACTTTCCAAAGCCGTAATCAGCGTCTGCAAACTTGGAACCATTCGATGCGGCTCATCGGTATCTACATTTTGACAAAGACAGTTTTTCAAATTAGGCCTTAAAACGTCTAAAAATTGCGAATCTTTACCGGAAACCGAACATTTTGTTCGGGGGATGAACTTTATAGTGGTCCCACCACGATACAGGCCGAGTGACAATGTTTCTGAGCCGACTATCATCTTCGCACTTGACACACTAGGCATCGCATTAATCCATTAATCGTCGCTTGCTAGCGCTTGTCGCCATTCGCCAGTTCCACAGGATGGACGAAGTTCCCTACGCTTTCTGTGAGGCTGTGTGTACTAACTTACTCAAAAAGAAAGACCTAGGAGAATTACCCGGACACTACGGAGACATCGTGCGAACGAGATACCCTAACATGGCTGATCATGTAGTCTCCGTAGAAGACGGCGTCGAGAAGCCAGAATATCTGTATTATTTGTCCTCTGGCCTTAAACAGAGAACGCCCACGGTTAGTTGCGATCATTCTGCACGACGGAAAAGAAGAAAACGTCTCCCGGAAAATCGTAAAGCGTTACCCCTACTCATCCTTTCAATTTGTGCTCCACTCGTCGTCCATCAACGAAGCCTGGGTCGACTTCGCCTGCTCCTTGAAGAGATTGGACACTGTTCAGATCATGAAGAAGTTGGATGACGACTCGATCTTACTTTTTCAGAAGCTTGTCGACGGTCATAAGCTTTTCTGGCTTGTGCTATTTGAGGAAGCTTGCAGGGGCGGTATGCTGGAGTTGTTGAAGGTTCTTCTTTGTCAAGATCAATTCATATACCTAAAAATTAAGAGCAACCGCGAATAGCCTTGGAGCAGTACTGTAGTCCGCGACCTTCTGGACTTCTGGTCAGAGAATGGCGAAAAACTCAAAGGGAAACGAATCACTGTGAGAGAAAAGTGTCAGGGTGGTGTCCAGCAGCTCGAGGAGTTCTTAAGTAGGGCCTCGCAGCGCTCCTTCTTAGCCTCTCTACCGCTCCGTCTTTTCGGAACGTCCTATGCACTGAAGGTGTGCTCGAAGAAGGAGTGCGACTTCATCGACAAGTACTACCGACACCACAATTTATGTTTCACCACACCGTCTTGTGTTTACAAATTTGGCGAAGGAAAAGGGGACGAACGACAGCGTCTTTACATCTCCTTTGAGTGTGATCATGGGAAGAAACGACCGAGAACTGGGCGACGATATGCGAGCCATGAGGGAGTGAACGACCTTAGCCTGATGCGGGGTACTAATTTACTCCGTGTGTTGTTTGCCTGATCCTTTATTTTGAACTCTTTCCTTGTTCTTGAATAAATCTTGTGAAGAGAGCGGTATGGACTATCGTCTGTCAGTGGAAGGAGCAGATTGTGAAGGCGACGTTGAGACGAGTCAAGGGGTCAAAGTGTCCAGAAGCAGTTACAAAGGAACGAATTAGAACAAGTAAACATGAATCTCTCCCTAAGCTCTTTCGTTTTTCCAATGATGCGATAGTGTAGCACTAATATTCGCACCTGCCCACACTAAGCATCGCATATCGTTAAGACGAATCCTCAGTCTCTCGCGCGTTCATCGCCATTCGCTACAGTTCACAGGATGGGCGATGTTCCCTACGCTTTCTGTGAGGCTGTGCGTGTTAGGTTACTCAAAAATAATTATGAGGAATGGAGAAGAGAGACTTTATAGGCTACAGTAAAACTAGAGCGTCTCGACGACTCCGGTTCCTGCTTGTTCTGGATTCTGGATGTTCTGGAGCCCGTCCTAGTTGATCGAAAGAAGTTTGACCGAAAACCAGAAATGTATATAAATATCACAAAGTAACTTTATGTTTTGCTAATTAAGGTTAGTTAAACGGTTTTCGCTCTAATGACTTTCGGTCGCTTTCGCACTTGCGTCTCACGGGCTGAACCGAGACTAGTCCGCCGATTATCGTGAGTTTAGGGTATGAGGCTTGGCCTGGAACTAACGGGTGATGGACAAGACGCTCTTTCCTCTAATTTACTTCAAACTTGGGTCGATGATTGGCTTCAGAAAACCTCTTTCGGCTTTAGGCCTGCATTTAGACCTGATGTTTTTGCTAATTAACATTGCATCCGTGAACCTCTTTTGATATGACGCCTACAGGACCGCAGTACTTTGGCTGCGGTAATTTGGCGTCGTGTCCTAGCGTCGGGGCTAACAATAAGCTGTTGGTTACGTGTGAGAATTCGACAGGAATTCACAGGAACATTTTATTACCGTACACAGTTCACAAGAACGCACAAGCTAAGCATCTCCGGTGTATACAACGCACAGTCGGTTATCTGGGTACGTCTCCGCGATCAAACTTCGGCCTTGCTTACTCCAAATGATCACACACCTCCCGGCGCCAACGTCCGTCACACGCGAAAGAGCCTCTGGGTACAGGTTAGGCACCCACCGCCGCTCAAAAGAAGCAGTTCCAGCTATGGACACAAAATGGCGAAGTTCTCCCTTCAGAAAGCGACCAACAAAGTCCCTGACCGAGTCCAGGTCCAGCGTCATGTTCGAATCGAATAGATCCAACGCGACACAATTTGGAGCCTTCAGAAAGCGCTGAAGAAGAGGCAACATATCACTCGGCCAATCCTTCCCACCCTCCAAGCGCAGTGTCACCACGTGCCCGATGCTGATCTGCTGCTTGATGAAGTCGGCGCATTTCCCTCCATGATTCCCTGTGAAGATGCCCGTCAGCTGGGTGCATGAGTATAGGCCACTGAAGACAGCTTCTGTGAGATTCGGGTGATAGATGTGAGAACGCGTAAGACGAAGGCTGCAGTCAACCGCCAGCGATCGCAGAAGAAGGAGAACCTTGCCTCTGAAGTGCTCCATAGAGACCTTCTCCGGATACTGTTCTATTCTAGGAACATCCTCGTTAAACTGCGCGGCTCCAAGAACGAGGGAGCGGATCCTGTCGTAGCGGGCATCTACGACTAATGGAACAAGTTCTACGAGAAATTCTTCTGACATTTCACGGAAAATGCCCACTCCAACTTGAGTTCCTTCTTGGTTCGAATCCACATAGACTTCTAAATCCCTTCGTTTGTCCAAGTGGGTAGCCGCCATCAACGACCACCGGCTGCTGCCCTCGCGCAGGACTGCGAGCTCCTTTATCTCCAGCTGTGTGTAGAGAGCGTCCAAGAAAGCGTCGGGAACGGAGTTCATCGTGTAGGCCTTGAAGAGAGCGTCGTTGAGATATGGCAAATGCTCATGGATATATATGTCTACTTGGCATTGCAAAATAGAGGTTTTAAGTGAGTGCATCGCTGTGGGCCTTGATCCCGGCTTTTGAAACTATAATCCGATTGGATCATCGACAGTCAAGGACTGTTTAAGGCGGCGGGAGTCGTCCAACTTACTATGTAGCAATTCTGACAGATGTGTGGTGAAGGATTTTAAAACTGTGTGCCTCGAAACTGTGGGACTTGAAACGGTAAAACCTCAAACTTTACTGTACTCAAATCAGATGGTATCGACTTTAGGATCCACTATCCACACGTACACTTCCAAGCTCATAGCTATATCCGCATGGCATTACACAATAAGACGTTTCAAGTGTAGGCACATCGATTGACCTTGAAGCACTATCTGGACATTCACTTTCACTAGATAGCTGTTCTAACAGATGTGACCACTTTAGTGTTGGACTTTGGTGTGGAACTCAAAAGGGCAAAAACTCTCAGGGTCTCAGGAACTCAGGGTCCAATATACTCTAATCAGACGATGTCGACCCTCAGACCTGGTCATCCACAAGTTAAGAGAACCCTAGTCCACTTCCAAGCTACAACGTCTTGCCGAGAAACCCTTCCTCGCTTGTCTCGTCTCAATCTCCTTCTGGCGACCCCTCCTTCGGAGACCACTTCACGCAAACTTTCCGAGAGTTCGTCGACTATGCTTCTCGCGAAATTAATTTCTCCCCTACCGTACACACAGCCCAATTACTCACAGCCCCTGAGGAGGTTCTGCGTAGAAGCCCTCCGCTCATAACGCCTAATTAATTTATTTTCACTTTGTTTTCGTCTTTTTCAAACAAACAGAAAACATTCTCTCGTCATCGCGAATGTGATTCGCGGGTGGCGCGACCCTCAGGAGGTCTTCCGGCTTCGTCGAAGTTTCTTTTTTTTGCTGAATGAGCTCCGAGGATCAATTGGTGTTGGCTTTGATGATGCTCCTCATTTTGGGTGATAAACTGATTGGACTCCTGTGCCAGAAGAAGCTATGTATAACGGGACAATGATCTGATACCCCTTGTAAAAGGGCCCAAAAAGGTTTGTACGCTAAATTATGGTAACGTAAAGGGGTGATAAGCTATTGATATACATAATGGGTGATAAATTGCACTATTTAGCGTGCCTAAAGGTCCTTTACCTACGATAGTTTACTCTAGCGGAAATGCTTCCCGATCCCAAACGGCAGGAATAAAATCCCGACCGAAACAGGTCCGGAATCAGAATCGAGGCATGCCATAACCAGGTGACACTGCTAAGTTATGCTAGGAGACGTTGTAGGGTTTATAATGGGACCAGAAACGCAGCTTAGAATCACAGGGTCGTAGAAGAGGGGAGGGGGCAACTCCAATCCTTGGAATTCACGGAGTTAGCCTAATGATGTCCAGGAACCTTCTTCTATATTAATTGTCTGTAGTACGGTATAAGTGCAAATGGCGAGATAAACTAACTCGCCTTCTAGGATTCCCCTCACCACCTCCTAATTGCCCTAACTTTGTTATTTAGAGCTGGGCAGACGTAGACTGCACCTAAGAGTTCAAGGTATAATTTGAGACGATCTAGGAGCATATTTCGGACGTAAAATTGAGGCAATTAGAGATATTTCTGCGCACCTTCGTCACAATGGAAGTCGTTTGACTATTGCATAATGAATGATATTGCCCCTTGTAAACCGCGTCTGGCCGTCAACATGGAATATAAATAAGTTGTGACAGGGGAATCGCGACTTTCCGCACTTTTGCGCTTTTCATTCTCGACAAATCCAATTATAAGTCACCTGAGAGCAGATTCTACCCGTGACTCATGCTGCACTTCCCGGCCCAAAACACCTACAACACTTACAACACACACTCACAAACATGTTGACCGATATAAATAGCTTGCTTTTTAGCACTTTGGTAGAACTGTAATATGCTAAAGTAGCAGACAAGTGAGGTTAGCGCTGGCCTGAACCCGAACTTGATTGGGATTCTTTTTCCTTTATCTTTTTTTATTGCATGCCAAAGGTCTCGACGCGAACATTTTCTTAGCAGAGTTTGGTGACGCTGGGAAAACTGCTGATTCTTCACTGAATTTCTAGCGTTTCTGAGTACGCTTGATATCAAACTGTTTCGTAATTCTGCGTCGAATGCGCCCAAGATCGTCAAAAATAGTAAAAAGTGAACAAAGTTTTGGCTTATCGACTGTCAGGAGTCCTTTGGCTTTTTCAGACTCCAAATTTGTAATTATTCCCGTTGACGAAGCGATTCCCCTTTGAAATCTTCACGGGGTCTGAAGTTCCGCGCGGTCGTTCGAGAGGTGACTTCATTAAAGGATAGTCGACTGTTGCTTCAGTAGACCAGCGTCTGTCGACTGTAGGCGTCCAGATCAGGTATAGTCGTCGCAGAAACGATCTTCCCGGTTCCCGCGGCGAAAACTAGTAAACTTCATTTGTTCATCTCGCCCAGATCGCTTCCTTTAGCTTTACAGTAGGATAATCGTCTAATCATCGCATTCCGCGCAAATCGCTCTTGACAATCGTTAAACTATTCATTTAGCTACCGAATGCGCCCAAGGTTGCGTCGCGTCATGTGTTCTAGAGAAATCCTTTAGCAATTTACGTTTCGAATACGCTTTTTGGTTTTGTCCTTTTGATGCTTCGCATGTTTTTC
>JADLIF010001023.1:0-61656 GCA_016648015.1 Steinernema khuongi | reverse complement strand
TTCAAAGGGAGCGCAGGGCAAACAAAGCGACAACTGTGGAACTTATCCTCCATAACCTGTGTTGTCTGTTGTTACAAGTATGTTCCGAGAACATGTGATACTTCCCCATTGCAAAACACAGAAAAAAATCGCGAAAAACAGCGATAAAACCCATGAAACAGCAGTACTCCTACGCACAAGTAGCCATTGGTCAAACAAGCGGCAACTATGAACGCACTGAGATAACCTTGAAAAGTCATGTCAGTCCGCATGAGATCCGAGCCGCATGACATGACTTTATGCAGCGCAAGTCAGTACGTTCATAGTACTATGAACGCACTGACTTAACTTCGGAAAAGTCATGTCATGCGGCTCGGATCTCATGCGGATTGACATGACTTTCGTAAGTCATGCGCCATGCGCGACTATGAACGCGTCTTAAGTGCGCCAATTCAGTGCTTTAGGATGCGAAACTTCGATGTCGATGGAGCTTCTGTTCTTCTCGTGAAGGACAAGGGCGAATTCGAGGCGATCGGAGGCAAGTGTCCCCATTACGGGGCTCCTCTGGCGAATGGCGTCTACTCAAATGGGAAAGTTCGGTGTCCATGGCATGGGGCGTGCTTCAACACAAAAACAGGCGATATCGAAGATTTCCCGGGTCTGGATTGCGTTCCAAAGTATCAGGTACATTGTCCTTTGTGAACTGATTTTTCCTACCGTATATTTTAAGACAAAGATCGTGGACAACGACGTTTACGTAATCGCACCCCGCAGTGGGCTTTCCAACAAACGCGTTCGTCCATATGCGCCCCTCAATGAAGCTTCCAGCAGAGCTCCCGTAGTGGTCATCGGCGGAGGACCATCCGCTCACGTATGTGTCGAAACCATGCGGCAAGAAGGATACCGCGGCCGGATTTGTATGATACACAACGAGCGACATCTTCCTTACGACAGGGTCCAGGTGACGAAGAAGTTGAATGCCACGTATGAACAACTTCGACTTCGCGAGAACACCGTTGACTATGATCTAGGAATCAGCGTTGACCGGTTGTAAGCTACTGATGGGTATACGGTAATGACATATGTGAGTTCATAGATACAACACCGTGGAAAAGGTGAATGTCGAGGAGAAATTTGTGACACTGCGAGATGGCGAGAAGATTGAGTTCTCCAAGCTTGTCATTGCTACAGGAGCTCGACCGAGGCAACTGAACGTCCCCGGTAGCGACCTGCCCGGTGTGCTCTACATGAGGACGGTCGATGATAACGCAAAGCTGTGCTCCGCGGTGAAGGGAAAGAACGTGGTGATTATTGGAGCGTCGTTCATCGGATTGGAAACAGCAGCACTCACAGTGCCAGAAGCGTCTAGTGTTACGGTGATCTGCAACGATTCGAAGCCTCTGCGGAGAACGATGGGAGAAATCGCTGGAGATACGGTGCTCAAGGTGAGTATATCAAGTGCGCAGAACTGATGCATACTCCTTTAGCTCTTCGATTCGAACGGCGTAAAGATAGAGACGAATTCTTCGGTGGTAGCTTTGAATGGCAAAGATACCGTGGAGGAAGTCGTTTTGGGGGATGGGCGCCGTATTCCCGCTGATGTCGTCGTCGCCGGAATCGGAGTTCTTCCCAACACAGAATTTCTCAAGGACTCGGGCATTCAGATGGATTCACGAGGATTTGTTCTGGTATCTGAGACACTAGAAACAAACGTTAAGGACATCTACACCATTGGTGATGCATGCGCTTTTCCCCTTACATGGTTTACCGATAGCAAAGTCAATGTGCAACACTACCAGATCGCACAGAAGCATGGTCAAACGGCCGGATCAGCGATTGCAGGGAAGCCGCAGAGGCTATCCACAGCCCCCTTCTTCTGGACCGTTCTTTTCAAGGCAGGATTCAGATTCTCCGGGTACGCAGAGAGGCTCGACGATTTCATTCTCAAGGAGTACGAGAACGGCTACAACATGTACATTTTCAAGTAAGTTGCGGGCCCTTTGAAACTTTCTACAGTATACATATTGTGTAGGGATAACCGAGTAGTGGCCGTGTCAAGTAGTGGTCCCAAAGCGCAGTCCGTCCTTTTTACCGAAGTCTTTTTGAGGCGTATAGTGGTCACAAAGGAAGAAGTCAAAATGTAAGCAACTATCTCGTATCGGTGATATGTATTTGCTCCTTTTCCAGGAATAATGCTAACGATTGGTCCCATCTACTGGCATAGCAAGTTATACGAATATAGTGTTAAACAAATTGAACGTTTCTGATAACTTGCTCGTAGAAATAAAAGACATGAAGGAAAAAACTGAAATGTTTCAAGCTACAGAGGAAAAAAGAATGCCGGATGCAGGGATCGAACCTACGACCTTCTGTTTACAAGACAGACGCTCTGCCACTGAGCTAAACCGGCTTGGACGACGATGGCTTGGAGTGCTTATGAGGAGAGCGACAAAATTGTGAATCAAATTACGGAGTCTATCATTGGCGAAGCTGTATACCCGTAAATGGTCCCTCATGTTTTCAATTCACACCAACGAACATCCGCCATTCACCATTTCTTCCTCCCCAGCTGCATATCTGTCCGAACTCCTTTACTTTCAAGGGAACTTCGAAGATGGTCCCATAGACTTGAATGGCATTAGATTTTCGTAGGAGGTGTCGTCTGTGTTCCGTGCGCCTGTTATTCGCATAGAACTCTTCTTCTTGCTCATCTCCGAATGTAAAATTTGCAAACAATTTCGGTGGACATATCAATCGGAGGACGTATGGGCAATCGATCTAGTCTTCGTCTTGTCCGGATCTTCGGGTGGAAGGAAATATGTCCTTAAAGAGATATGTCAGCCTAGCCATGACGAATTGGAGACTCACTGTGAAACGGTAGGAATTGACTTCTTCTTTCCTGAAGAACAGAAAACGGTCGATGAAAGTGTGCTACCGAGCGAGGCCGATACGATGAACACTGTCAAGAGGAGTGATTCCATCAAACCACTTTCTGTGAACCTCAACAAGCAAATTGGAGGGTGCAGCAGACTTGCAACGAGCTTCTGTAGAGGGCCTATAGTCTACCTAGGCCTAGACTAGACTTTTATCGGAATCCAAACCACTCCTAATAGGATTCTACACTTATGCCCCTTTAATACTTTCTCCGTTTCCGTGCCCTGCCCTCATCATTAC
Organism: Steinernema khuongi; assembly: GCA_016648015.1. Lineage (NCBI taxonomy): Eukaryota > Metazoa > Nematoda > Chromadorea > Rhabditida > Steinernematidae > Steinernema > Steinernema khuongi. The sequence continues at coordinate 58,503 of JADLIF010001023.1, read as the reverse complement.
ATTTTTTGCAGTTCGTCAATATATCTCATGGATATGGGCCATTCTTCCAAGGACATTCAACAGCGGATCCTCCACTCCTTTCGTGCTCAATTCGGTTTTTGTTGGGTTAATGTAGTTTAATTTGTGCACCCCTCTTGAAATCATATGAAACCAACGTTCACCAGTCACTTCAGAACGAGAATCCGATATTTGTGTGAAGCCGAGGTTGCCCAGCAGAATGGGATTTATCAGTGGTCAATGTAAACAACCCAGAGCCGCCTTCCCTTTTAAAAGCTCGGATTTCCCACGAATGAACCGCTTGCCTGAATCCTGCTTTACCACAAAATGTCATTAGTGCCTGCACATAGACGGCTAATCCAATTTGGGGCTAAAAAGGGGACACCAGCCCTCGACGTGTTTATTAAAATCTACCGTAATCTCCGAATCTCATTAAGATTTTTCCCTAACGCAAGCCTAGGTCGTGTTGTAGCAGCTCATTGGAGCTCTTATCAGGCGAGAAGGCCGTGATGCGTCGTTATTTGTTAAACGAAATGCTTAATTGGACGCCGGAGGGCCACTCGCGCGCTACATCGAACGGATGGAGCGCGAGTGGAGCGCGTCGGCGTCGCCCATTCGAACGCACATGATGCCTATTGATTTTATTTTCCTGTCGTCCGACGTCGTCGTTTGGTCGCCGTTTGTTGTCGATGTGAGCGCTCCTTTCACACTGCTATTGGTCGAATGCTCTGGTCTTCCTTCTGTCGGCGTATTGTGCACGCCACAGACAGTTAGAGGAAGCGGATTGATCGGTGCGAAGGTGCGCCCGGGGTACAATACGGCTCGTTTCCACTTTTGACTGTCCTTGCAACTGGTGTTCGTTTTGCTCTTCGTTTCCTGTGCTGTGTTTCTTCTTCCCGAATAGATGATCATGGTCTCCATTTTTGATGCTATGTTGCCCGTTTATTGTTTCGACTGCATCGGAGATCGACTTATTTTGGGCCTCGATTAATTCCGACCCACGCTAATCGTTCTGCCTGCTGTTGCTTTCCAAGAGGCACATGATCTCATTGATCTTCAGCCCTCGCCTTCTATCGGTTTTGCGCAGTCAAAGAAAGTCCATCACAATTTGAAATTCATGGATGATTTATTGTTTGACTGATGGAGTTCTGATTCTTACGAAACTGCATTCAACCAACGTGATTCAGCGTTTTCAACAGTGTATCCTGAATCAGGTTTGTCGTGCCTTTTCAACGTTCGCCGTTTGTAACTTTTAGTTTTGTCTGTACTGGCGGAGGGACAGTTTACTTTTGCTGGTTTTGCCTTGCTATTTTAGTGGAGCTCTATGACAGGGTCATGTCAATCGGACAATTTTTCTAAAAGGACTCTTATGGCCCTTTGTGATTCAATTGTCTCTGCCTAATTCCATTAACTCCAATTGAGATCTTCTTTACAGGAATAATCGTTAGTGGCGTATCCTCGCCGCTTCCGACTAGAACACTTTTAAGCGCTTTTCTGTTTATTTTGCGTCTAATCTTCGGGCTTTTTCGGAATTCCCAATTTCAGAGCCGTTGCTCCTCGCAAACTGCGTCAATATATCGACACAATGATGACTTTTCCTTCCTGCAGCGGCCTGGCTATTTTTCTTCAGATGATAATAACGCTTTTCACACCCCTTAGTTTCTTTCCTTATTCTTCTGCGCCGACGCTCAGGAAAAGTGGAACTGTACACCTTTCCCTCGAAGGCTCGTTTCCTCACTAGTGAACCTGCTGATTCCACTTATGATATTTCTGGTCGCATTCCTACACTCATGAAGCATTTCAGTCGTTTTCGAAACCGCTTTCGCCCAATCGTTAAATTCTTTTATGGCGCTTTCATTGTTTCGATTAAAAGGAAATGCGGCAGTGTTTTTTGTTATACTTGACGCATGCTTAAAGCGTCCTTGCGCTCCGTTTGCCGCAAATCTGAGCACAATTACGTGCAGTGACGCTAATTTACACTGTGAAACTTTATTGCCTTTCGCTTAACGACTGCGGTGCGTCTCACCATTACGTGATACTTTGCGATTTTAATGCTTTAAGCTGTCCATTCGAGAAGATAGCACGTCGATGGTGAAACCATGAAATGAGGGCGCCGATAATTCTTGGCAGTATTAAATTCAATCATAAATAGCAGCAAAATTCACTTTAGAATCTGAAGAGGCAATGATAGTTCACCGGAATCACTGCATCACCCAGTTGTATCTTGATCGTAGGCAGTCGTACATTTAGAAAAGCGACTTTTGCATTCGTAATGAACTGGGTCGCTCTCCGGGCATGTTTACAATTTCGTTGGAGTTGTCATTTGCCGTATAATGACGACGGTGATGGGAAAGACGATGGACGATTTGCGTTTCCACGTCTGTGCGTGTTTTGGCTATCGTCATCGCCGTTTGCCACGCTGTCAAACGGGACCCACTTCGCAGATCGATTTATTTGCTTACTAAAGGTCGAAGGTGGTAGGCTGCTCTTTTAATTATCGTTCGGTTCGTTGAGTATTTAATCATCGATCGACGCGTGATGCACGGGAAGCAGTGCCCTTGGGGAACAAGTTGCGTTTCGCAATTCTTAGCGCTGTTATCGTGATGTAAATCTGCATTCAGTTGTGGGAGCCGTGACAGTCGCCATCGATTGATTTTCGCCTCGTGATGCGCCCGACATGCGGACTTGTTTTTCGATCCATTTTATTTCTCTGTTTTCAGATTTGACGGCACGTTGTCGAACGAATATGGCTACTCCGGGTGTAGAAGGTGCGCTCCCTTTTATTTTTTTACGATTCATTCCCATGTTTAGTTTCCGAGGAGTTCAAGACCGACATGCCACAAACCGAGGAAGAGAGAGAAGCGCTCAGAGAGGAACTCAAGAAAACCGAGGATGAGATCCAGACACTTCGTCAAGTCCTCGTCGCCCGACAGAAGCATGCCCAAGAGCTGAAGCGCAAGTTGGGCTTGAACCCGCTCAGTGAGTTCGCCCAGGAAGTTAATCAGGGATTGGAGAATGTCAAGAAGACTCAAGCGTAAGTCAAATTTTTGGGGGAGTAAATATTTTTCTCCCTTTTCAGTTTCCAGAAGACTAGCGAAGTCGTTTCCGGAACTGCCGAAACCGTTTCCAGCAAGCTTAGCGACATTCGCAACTCGAATCTGTTCAAATCTTTCGAAACTAAGATCGGCACTGCTTACAATAGCGTAAGTCGTGTATCTGGTGATGTGCTGTTTTCAGTGGTTGAAAGGGTAGGTGTAATTTGCTTGCTTACACCCCGAGCTTACTTTCTTGTAGTGTGGCTTCTTGAATGCTTAATTCTTCCTTAGTGCACTTGTGCAATCACCATGACACTCTTTTTTTCCAGGCTAAGATGGCTGCATCAACAAGCATCGATCAGTTGGCCGGACACGCTCGGGGCAATAACGGTGATTCGAACACCGCGTCGAATGCGACCTCTCCGAAGACCGAGCAGCCCTCATCTCCCCTTTCCTAATTCGATGACAGTAATCGTCCGTTATTCCCCTTTCACTCTCTTTCTGCTTCGTGTATATTTCCATATTTATTTTGTGGTGCGCATATGATCCCACAACTGGTTATTGTGTATTATTAAAATGGTTAATGTAAAATGTTACTACTAGTTTCATTATGGTCAGCTGGGCTAGATGACGGATAAGACATTCTAAATGGTAGGGACCACGAGACCATGAGCGCCTGTCAATCATGTGGCAAACCATTGTAGTCCACGTCTCAGAAGATTCGTGAGATCTACCGTTCTACTGACAACGCTGATCAAATATCAGCGGACCGCCCGGCGGCCGAGGCCCCGAGGGCGCCCCGAAAGAAAACGGCGCTGAGACACTTGCAGCTCGCTCGTAAATTTTGTGCCGTCGGCCGCTCATCAGCCACAAGCTGTCCCCTTGATTGACAGGAGCTCGTCCAATTATATATTCGTTAGATCATCTCACCTTGTGTGAGCGGCGACGCTTCGGATCCATTGGGGCTTTACTTTACTGCCCCCACTCAAACAGCTGCTGCTCATCCTCTTCTTCTCCCTGCCGTGCCGCTGCTATCAGCAGTGGGCTAAACAAATGATTAGTGAAAAAAGCGTTTTTCAGAGATTTTACTTGTGCTCTGTGGGAACGTGGAGGAGGACGAAAACAGCGCGAGACGATTAGTGCTCTGTGATATTTGTCTTGCCCGTGTTAAACGCGTCTACTTGAGGTTCTAGACATGTGGCTTGCGACCACTGCTCTCATCTTGCACGCGATACGAGTCGGAGGGGCCGAATATGGCGATCCCACGCCGCAAGGTGGGTGACTAAGCGTGAAGTTAATTTATCAAGGCCGGTCGTGATGAATGTTTGGGGGCGCCGGAGATGTTGAAAATCGAGTGTTCGAGGAGAACCTCATTAATAGCGTCCGCTTTTTCATTCCCCCTAACATTCAGTTGGTTGATTGAGGATTACAAGTACATGGGCTTGGGCATGTTTTTGGTGCTTCAGATGTATTTGGAAGGGTTAAGCAGCGACCTTTCAAATTCATTAAAAGTGAAACATGAGAAATGCGTTTTCTAGGACTCTAGGACAGTCTCTACCTATCGAATATCATCACAGCTGTACTCAACTTTCCAGAACTTGCCCTACTCGATTGGGCCAGCGGGATTCGCATAGCCTATTGCCGAGAAGCACCTATCACAGAGCTTACAGAACCCTTCCGGAGGCAGCTCGGTGAAACCGTGAATCAGTACTGTAGAAACTATACGGCTTGCGGCTTGAGGAGAACGTAAGGTAGAAGTTCCTCCTCTTATCATTTAATTTTCCCGTTTACAGCGTAACTTTCGATGCTTCCAATGTGTTGCTGCTCGACGGCTTTCCGCGCAGAGATTTCGGCGCAGTTCAATTCCGCTTTGTCATCGTTCTACCCCATGGAGCGCAGACGATTGAGAAGCAGCAGAAGCCCCTTTTGCTGAAGGCTTACTTATCTGGTAAATTTGTCCCCGTGGATACAGTAAACATGTGTTCTAGGCATGTTCAACAAGCACGTGAAAGAGTTTGGACGTACGATGGGATGGCAAGTGCTCAGTTTCGAGAAGTACCCGCGATTCGACGAAATAACAACTTTTATGAACACGGCTATTCTGCCTATAGGAATTACGGCTGGAATCGCTTGTGTGTTTCTAGCTTGCTGGTCTACAACTTTGAGGTAAGGGAGTGTACTCGTAGAGGGACCCTTTGTGGTGAACTGTGCCATTGAATTTGTGGGTCACTTGAACTACTTTAGCACAAGCTCTGGCAGCGAAGGATGGCTCGTTAGCGGCTCAAAGGGAGGAAAGAACGCGGCGCTTCGACGAACGCTCGAGATCATCGAGGAACAGAAGCTGCAAATGGCACATCTGATGATGACCGAAAGGGAGGAAAAACGCGTCCAACTGGCTATCGCGAGGGCCCATTTCGCAGAGGGAACGAAATCGAGCGAGGAGCAGGATGCCACTACTTCTGGGTAGCGCATGAGTTTAATCGAGAAAAGACTACTGAAACTGTTTAGGTTATCAACAAGTGTTGAGGGAGTAGACGAGGTTGAATCGGATCGACTGCGCGAGATCGTGGTTGTGAACACGAGGGGCTCAAAGAGGAGGCCTTCCAGAGAGACTCTGGAAAGTATTGGCAGGAAAATGTCGATGGGGAGGTACGCTTCCAGTGACCAACTACTTAATCACGGGTAATTCTATATTTGCAGTGGTCAGCGCCGTCATTCTCGTCGCTTGAGCTCCATCGATGAGTTCCGAATAGAACCACGGAAGACGCGCAAGGCTCGCGGAAGTGTGTTCACTTCGAGTGCTGCGAAGAGAAGCCGAGGAGCTGAGAAACGATGGAAGGCTGGAAGTCTGATGTTCTCTGGATTTGGAGCGCGATCATAGGTACTTGATAGATGTACGTGTACATATAGATATGCTTTGTTCATGGAACGGGGAAAATAAACTGACGCGAATCAGTTTCAGCTATATAGTGAGGAACGTCAAGTGCTCATACTGTCAATCTGTTCCGAAATTACGGTGAAGATCTCGTCCGCAGACTCGTGACATTTGATCTAAAAGGCACAGGAGACTTTTTCGGTCGCCCTCGTCCTCGAGGCTTACCTGAACAAGATTTCCTTTCTTCTTGTAATGCTCAATCACCGGCGAAGTGACATCATGAAATGTTTCCAGTCTCCTTTTTATAGTCTCCTTGTTATCGTCCGACCGTGCCCGTTTCAGAAGCCTCTCTATCAGGATTTCGTCATCTACTTCAAAGTAGAACACCAGTTTGCAAATCTGAATTTCGGTCTCAAACTGTTCCCCTTGCTGGACATCTCTGGGATATCCGTCGATTAAGAATCCCTTGGTTCCAAGTTCAATTGCTTTGATCATTTTTTCTTTGATCGCATCCAAGATGAATCTCTAAACTTCCCAATACTTAATGTGATATGAATAACCAACCAATGGCGCGAGCCGTCCAGCCTGAATGATCTTCTCCATCTCTTGACCACGCATGGAGCCCGAGCGAACTTCTTCTCTGAGCAGATCGCCCGAGCTGATGTGGGTGAAACCATACTTGTTGACGATCTTCTCGCACTGCGTTCCTTTACCGGACCCGGGTCCGCCGACAATGAAGAAGACGGGCAGATTGGAGGAGTTCAGAAGAGATAGCTCGGGTTCCGCTTTGTCAGCAATCAGAGACATTTTGAAAGAGAGTTGACCAAATCACAGAAGAGAATTACGGGAGCAGATGTACAGTGCCGATGTAATCGATATTGTTCAAGTGGAAAGCGTTGGAAGGAAACGGAGGTGGAATAATGAGGTGCTCGCTTAACCATCACCAGGTAAGTCTTTAGTAGTCGATACTATGCGAGTTTGGCGTTCATACTTTCAGCAAAAAAAAACCCCTTTCTTTTTTGTCTTTTAATGCCTTTCGCAATACATGTCCGACTTGTAGAAGCAGCGCTTTTAGCTCCGACCTCATAAACGTTGACTCGTTATCACTGCCGTCCACGCAGGTCTTGCGCACCCGCTCGCCCTCCCATCTGGTCATCGTATCGATCGACGTCGCCTCACGATAGTCCTTCTCGTCACATCCTACGCTGCTCACTTCCCGGGGCACTATGACTAAGGTGACGTTTGCTCCGTTCGTCACTACCGCTCATAGCTCCTTCTGGGACGCGCTGAACCAAAGAAAGCTCACCGAATGGAAACTGGACGAATCTCCACGATGCGTGTGGGCGCAGGCTGCTCAATGTAAGTGAAATACTCGTTTGTTCCGATTTTTAATGGATAATGTCTAGACAAAGCGTCTCAGAAGCAGACGTCGCAACTCCAACTCGACCATAACTCCTTCTTCGCTCCACCAGCCGACCAAATCCGAGCTGGAGTCCTGAACATACCTGGTAGTTTGATCGTCTACAACACCGCAGAGAGCTTTCGATCAGCTGATCGGAAGGCTCTGCTCGCCTCCAAAGCCGACGCTATCTGGTCAGCAGTGCGCTCAGGAGAATGGTCCCAGAATCCATGCCTTCTCAACTCTTTTGTGCTGACCGTGTTCGCCGACCTGAAGAAGATGGTCTATTTCCATTGGAACTGTGTCCCAGCGCTGATTTATCCAGATAACGTCGAGGTGGCCGAAAAGTTCAAGCCGTCCCAGGACAAGAAGTTGACCGATCTCGTACACTCCACATTCCTGAACAATGGAAACGCACCATTTCTTCTCGTTAACGAGAACGCCGTGCCGATCAGTGAAATCGCTTCTGTCCAGAATCCAACGCTTGTCTACATGGACTATTCTGGAGGAGACCAATTGAGCTGGAATCTGAGGAATCTTCTCGCGTCTGTAGCTTACACAAGGTGGGTTTAGTAGCTTCTGCACGTTACTCAACTACTACTAATTTCCAGAAAGGATCTCTCTTCCTTAGACATTGTGGCCAGCAGAGGCGCAAATGGCATTTTGAGGGGAAATATCTCATGGACCATACCGGGATCTGAAGAGCAGCCAACGGCTGTTGGATGGGAACGTGACGAGAGTGGACAACTTAGGTGCAAGAAGACTGTTCTACCCAAGGTCGACCAAGCAGCGTAAGAAGGGAATACGTTCACCAGTGTGAAGATAGAGACTTTTAGGAGAGCCGATCAAATGATCGATTTGAACCTCAAGCTGATTAGTTGGCGCCTTGTTCCAGATATTAAACTGGAGAATTTTACGGACGCGAGATGCCTGCTCCTGGGATCTGGAACCCTGGGATGTAATATGGCTAGAGCACTCCTTGGATGGGGGCTCAAGAACTTTACGTTTGTGGACAATTCAACTGTTTCGCTGAGCAATCCTGTCAGGTAAGAGTGATATTTCTTAATCCAATCCGTCGACTCTGAATCTTATTTACTTCGGCAAAGATTTTCGCGATATGAGTCATTCCTTTGCAGGCAGAGCTTGTACACCTTCAAAGACGCACAAGAAGGCAAAAGCAAAGCGGAAGCAGCTGCTGAAAACCTGAGGAACATCAGACCGACTGTCAACGCTAAAGGAGTTAATATGATGATTCCCATGCCAGGCCATCCAGTGTCTCCAGCTGAGGAGTCCAAAACCCATGAAACCGTCAGTCAGTTGGAACAGCTTATAAATGATCACGACGTGGTCTTCCTCCTTCTCGACAGTCGCGAAGCTCGATGGCTCCCCACTGTGCTGGCTTCGGTGCACAACAAGCTTTGTTTCACCGTTGGTCTCGGGTTCAACAGCTTCGTCGCCATGCGTCACGGCGGAGAGCCCTCCGGAAGCATCGATGACCCTGTCCAGGATCTCTCGCTCTCTATTCCAGGCTCTGAGCTCGCCTGTTACTTCTGCTGCGATGTGACAGCGCCAACAAACTCTATGCGCGACCGTACCCTCGATCAACAATGTACCGTAACCCGACCAGGCGCATGCTTCTGGGCCACAAGCATGGCCACGGAGTTGTTCGCTTCGGTGATCCAACACCCTCTGGGCATAGATGCGCCCGCTGATATTGCCCAGCCGGACGACAACGCCACCGTGCTCGGCGCGACTCCTCACCAGATTCGCGGATACTTGAACAGCTTCAAGCAGATGACCCCGGCGGTGAGGAGGAACACCAACTGCACTGCTTGTGGAAGTGATGTGAGGAGGAATTACGTTCAAGAAGGCTGGAATTTCCTGCTCAAGGTCTTCAACGATCCATCATATCTGGAGCAGGTGACTGGTCTTGATCAGCTTCACATAGCTGCCGAGGATGTGAACGACCAGATCATTGCCTACGATGATGACGAAAGTGTTTGAAATGACATTTATGTGTTGAGATTGATTGATGCGCAGATAAAGAATATATGGCTGGTTTAACAGGAAAAGGGGACAAAATGAAGGGTGTGATCTAAAGGTATAGAACTCCACTGTTTCAATGGAGAAACAATTGGAACAGGTGCGACTCCCCTGTTCCAATTACCAATGCACCTGTCGCGAAAACCAGCGGTTTATACTTGATATGTCACTATGTACTTGGACTGGTATTTTCGAACAATCAAGCGCCTAACCACGGGCTAATTACTTATTTGCGCGTACATACAAGGTTGGTTATAAGTCCTATGCGGTAATATGATAATTTCAACCTATTAACTTAATAAAAATAAACAGTACAATGAGTGAAAGAGAATTAAATGTTAATAGCTTGAGCTTGAAGTACCCATATTAGACGGAAAAGTTGTGACCGTTCGAGGCAGTCCTCGGTCTATAGACTGCGCGTTAACCGTTTTTGTCCTTCTATGTTCTCAGTTACCGCTCCTTTTAATCTTATATCACGACTACATGTACGCCATTTCATAGCAATCGAGCCTTCTTTGTGTATAATAAAGGAGAGTTAGAGCATTCTGCTTCCTTTTTTAGTTACTTGAAACTCTTCACAACTCTAAGTTTATTCGGAGCTTCCTAGGGTCCATTTTGCTTTATTATCTAGTTCAATGTCTTCTAACCTATTTTCAGGTAAATAATGTTGTCATATGATGCGGCAAACGCTGTAGTCTATTACGCACTCAGTGGTGCTAGTATCTTCTTCACTATTCCCTTCTTCTACATAGTCATATTCCACTCTCCTGCACCACTACGCCTCTACCGCAACACCATCATTAACTTGACTATGTGGTATTTTCTGGCTGTTGAAATTGATGGAATCTTTCTGCAGCTCTTGTTCACAACGCATGCTTCGCAAATGTGCGGGAAGTATGTAGGACTGGCTTCCTATCTTGGTCCAGCAGCAGTTATTGTTTGCCTTTTCTTATGCATCATCTCAGCCACCAACGCAGGGATATCCATATTGATTTGTTTTATCTTCAGATATGTCCAAATCTCTAACCGTACCCTGCCGAGCTACTTCAAGTGGTTCAGCTCTAAGGTGACGTGTGTAGTCCTCCATTTAACGTTTTCCCTAGTTGCTGTATTTTTTATGTATCTATTCATCTCTACGGCGCATATTTTTGAGGTGGAAGGTATCCTTCATGTGTGTTTCGACGAAAGAAACTATTCCACTATGACGGCTTTGTCGTTTATCAGCATAGGTGTCATAGCAGCTGCCTCTCTGTGTGTCTTATGTTTGTTCTGTATGTCCATCAAGACTTTAAGATCGATGAAATCCAGCATGACAAAGCAGACTTATCGACTTCAGCTACTTCTAACCATGAATCTTGTAGTCCTGGTCTTGCTCCCTGGTATCTTCAGTGTAGTGCCCATTACGTTTACCTGTTTGTGCATATATTTTCAATGGGATTTTACATCGTTTTTGATTACCCTAGCAGCCCAGACTCCTTTCCTCGATTCGATCTCCATGTGCATTGTAACCGTTGCCTTTGTCACTCCGTACAGGGAGGCAGTGCGGAGACTGTTTTGGAGGAAGTCGTCCGTCGCACCTATCGCTCTAGAACTATCTACTATTGCATGAGTCCATGGCGATGTTGATGAAGTAGAGGGATAGACTTTATAGTCTCATCTTTATAGGATGTGAACGACCAGAATGCCTACGATGATGACGAAAGTGTTTGAAATGAGTTGATGCGTAGATAAAGAATATATGGCTGATTTCACAGGAGAAGGAGATACAATGAAGGGTTCTATGGATCCAAAGGTCTAAAGCTCCACTGTTCCACAGTATACGGTACTATCCAGAAGTGGGTTCGATTGTATCACAGGGGTTTGGGTTTCGGATACCCAACCCAATTATCTTTTCGGGTACCCACCTCTGGTACCACGACATGTGACTACGCAAACAACGGCTTGTATCTGATGTGGAACTCAGTACTTTTCGCGGCAAACAATGCTTTATACCTGATCTGACACATTGTAGTTGCCTTGGTTGGCTATAAGTTCTGTGCGGTAGTAAATCCATGACAATTTCATACTTCGTGAAAGGGCATGTATGCATGTAACGACATTAAACGTGTAACATGTAACGGGTTGAACCAAGGTCAAACAATTGGGTGTGTGAGTGAGAAGAGAATAATCCGCGTAGCGGCAGTCTGTGTTAGCGTGGATTAGCTAGCGTGTTAGCGTATGTAACTCTACCTATTTAACATCCGTAAAATGATGGATCACAGAAAATATTCTCTACATTTCAGCAGTGAGAGTTCGTTCGATCCCATAGAGCTTGTTACACAACAAAAGTTCACGCGGAGCAATATCAAGGCCTTCTTCTCTGCTAAGCATCTGTCAACAATGCTCATTTCACCAACGTGTTCTTTCCCTTCCACCCTTAAACGGAAACCCTCGAAATCAACAATTCCTTTCAAAATAGCCCTTCCGGCTCTTTCCCCACAGCCTTGTAAATAGGCCGTAAATAACGCCGCGGCCGCTACAGCCACTCAAGCGTCCACCTCGATGCCTTTCACTTTGCGCTCCGGATATCGCACAAGTACACCGACTTAAGCAGCGAATTCTCGCCGTGGCAGCCCGTCCGAGAGCGGCTTCTGACCGCCGCTGACCCCGGGTCCACGAGCCACTCATCAAAACATCCGTCGGGGCCTAACAAGACGTCCAGAGGTGGATTAGACGCACGTCCGGTCCTCGAAGCCTCATGCGTAATCGCAGGAAATTCCAAATGGTGTGTGACACGGCGGCGACCAAAAGCCGTCGGCGTCTCGATGGAGTCCGCGTACATTAGATGCGCGTCATTACGCTCGATTCTCTTGCACACGGCGACGAAGCCCAGGAATCCATAAGTCGCCATGGAAACGCAACGCGCGCGCCAACCATGTTTGCGCCACGCATTCGACATCGAGCCACTTGATGAATGGTGTCTTTGGCGGGTGAGAAGCGACTTGAAGAAGCACTCACGATCCTCTTGCAGGCATGCAGCACGCGGAAACACGTTGAACGACAATGGGCTCCGAGGCGAAACGCTACCTTCAGGATCACTCGATCCCGCAGCTCTTTGAGGTAGGCCGCCAATTTGCGCCCCCAAATTGTCCTCTCCGCCCTGTAATTGTTTCTGAGCTTTTCGGCGCCTATTATGTGTCCAGTGCTCCCCTTTGTCCGCGTCCGCAGTGGTAACGGGAGCGCCGCGCTTCGGTTGGAAATGTAAGGCTGCGTACTTTTCAGGAACTACTTGGCCTTGAATGGGCCATGGGCGTACGGCATTGTTCCCTGTTAAGGAATGTGTCTGACATTAGGACACAATAGCTACTGTTACTAGGGAAATCTGCTCTTAAAGAACCGGCCCATGAGGATTCTCGGTGCAAAACAGATATTTGGTGGACTATAGTATAGTATATCATGAGACGCATTTATGGCTTCATTACAGTAGCCTGATTTGCACCGCAGCACCGTGGCGAACTAATCACGTCCTATTCAGAGAGATTCCACAGTATTAAAGCTTATTGTTAGCTAAATATAGCCCTTTCATAGTATTTCAAGGGATATTTCTTACGGAAATGCGGAAATATTAAAACTGACGGAAATATTTCTGCTTGTATCCCGCGAAAATGTTGGTGTAATCGATTGAAAAACAGCTTTTCACGGCAGAATACTCAGGATTCTGGTAGCTTAGATTTGGTCAAAGTTTATCCTCGGATTTTTCAAGGACTTCGGCTGTCGACTATTTGACGTTTGATGTTTCACTCAAGCGATGCAGAAACATCGGCCGAGAAGCCTTGTAACACATGGTTGTCGTCTTTTTTAACGGCTTCGTCTATTTCTGCTAATTTACATAAAAACCTTTTTCGAGGAACCGAAGAGGTAAAATCCTATTTTGTTTCGATATCAAAAAATTGCAGGTGGAATCAGAAAGAGGGTTGTAGTAGAAATATTTCCAGCAAAATAATGCAGGTGAAACAATGTCGAAGGCTATCAGAAATATTTCCATTGAATTGATGCATACGGAATATAGTTGAAGGTGGTCGTAGGAATATTTCTAGGAATGTAATCCATGTGGAACCTCACTATGGTTACCCTAGGAAACATATGATACTGCATATGAGCACTGACCATTTATATATTGAAAGGAATAAGACTTCAATCTTGTACATTTAGGGTTTGATGACCGGACTGATCTTTAACAAACCGGACAACCCGATAGCCTTCTTGGAGTCTGCGCTTTCGCAAGTGAAACTGAATCCCGGAGAACCCGTGAAATGGGACATGTTCATTGACCCTAACAGCGAGCAGGCGAAGGCAGCAGCGAACGGATCCGCGCTAAAGCCCAAGAAGTCGAAGTCGACGCCGAAACTCTCGGCTGCACCCGACCCACCTCTGGCGGTGCCTCCAGCTGAGCCAGTGACCGAAGTGCAAGCCGAATCGCCAGAGGAAACACCCTCCGACGCGTCGGGAAAAGGTGGGTAATGCGCTAGGAAAGTCAAATTGGCTTCCGGCAATTGTGCCGAATTCCGCGCCCTTTCCTTTCCACCACATTGTTTTCGCTTGTTGCGAACGACGGCACTCAATCTCCGCGCTCCAGTTGCTTGAGGTGGGAGAGCGTGTTGAGGCGTCGGAAAATTAAGGTGCTACTCCTGAAACGTGTACTATTACCCTTCGAAATGCCTTATTATGTGACGAAACCTCAGTGGCGGGATGACCCTTTTACACGCAGCGGAAAGAGACGTAAGTTTTGTGGAGGAGATGGATCATCGGGTGAGGTGAATCTAATTTGAATTGTCAAGAAGCTGTGTTCTGGGTGTTCCCAGGATGCCAGAAGGAGAATATATTCCTGTTCAAAGCCCCTAATATGGACCTTTGGCCGCAGTACCCAATGCTCTGACCATTGATCACTGACAAGCAATTCAGCTACTTTTAACGACACCACAAACCTTTTCCAGTTCACTCGGCCGTTCATGATTGGCTCACAAAGCGGAATCACCCACACCCGCACTTCATCATCCTTCTTGCCGAAAGACTGTTTCACGAAGCGAGCGTTACTTTGTTTGAGATATTCGAACTTTTTACCATCCGATTTTTTCTTATTCCTAGCACCGGGTATAGCCTGGTACAAATATTATAATAACTCGCTGTCCCCCCCCTCGCCATCTCCGCGCCGCTCTTAAACGGGCGAAGATAGTGGCATTCAGAGGGCATACAATGCCTATGGCAGATGGCTCTTCCAGGAAGGACGATCGATAATTAAGATCTTTGTCCTCCTGTAGCTGCACATTGTTCATTCCAGCTTCTTCTGTCAAGCATAGCTGTCCACTTCGAGTAAAAAGGAAACATATGCATGAGGAAGCACTCCATCACCCCTACGCTTTGACCTTTTATTTTTGTCCTGACATTCATCTCCCATATCTAAATATGTTTTTACAGGAATGGCCCCGTCCATCATCGGTTCCTTTTGATTTCTGAGTGCCTAGGGTTTCCAAAGATTGCTTTGGCCTCTGTAGTTCACTAGACTAGAACTAACGTATTTGCGTGGTGCATAAAGCATAAGTCAGCAAAGAAGTCACATTGTGTTCTTTACAAACAAAAGAGCTCCCGGCGCAGGTAAATGGAACTATTGACAATGCTGGAAACGTGGGCTGTATCTACAACGTTAAATGTTATGCAAAAATGGAATCGTTCGTCCGGAAAATGATCAGACGAAAGATTGTGTGTTCCTAAACACAGCGGCCTTGTTATTCTAGAAGAGTTTATCCCTGTGGAGCACATTGCGGTGAACGCTGTATAGGAGATAGGAGATGATAAAAGACACAAACAGTATCAGATATGCGTACTTTTTTATATCAGTCAAGATTAAAACAATAACGAGTTCGATTGTGGGTTCCAGTTCACGTGTCCATGTTTATGATGTCAGTAGCAGTATCATATTTTTTGTATTCAAGGCAGAAAATAAAAAAATGGGGGGGGGGTAAACTTATGCGTATTCCTTACAGAGTGTTCTACGAGCTCTGGGCCACATAAAAGAAATTAAAACAAGCTGAAACGTGAATTTAGCGTTTTTTAAAGTCTGGTCCAGATAGATGTAGCAAGCGTATCGCCTGTAATTACTCTTTAGGGTTGTATGTTTCATCCTCAATATTTTCCACCTGTAGATGCGGTTATGGTGGTTGCGTTGTATGTGGCTATTTTTTTATTTACCACGTTGGGAAATTCCGAAAGTATGTGCTGATCGGTTTGAAAAAGAGCACTCCATTACGAGTAAAAGAAAATTGTCCTCTTCCGTTTCACCCCAAGCTATCTTGCACTCTTGGCCTGCAAGACCGAAGACGAAACTGCAATCTCAATTTAGGGATATTTGGAATCTAGAAAACCCTACCCAGTTTTGAGAAAAGTCGTTGACCAAGTTACATATCCATGACATAAGATTGTGTACAAAAGTGTGCATGCTATGTGTAATTTCTGTCCACTGTGAAATAATTCTAGACACTCTTTCCCCGACCAGAAACAGCAGACACCTACAAGGGAGCATAACAACGCCCGCTCAGACCAATATCTACTTCCCGCTAACGCAGAAGCATTTAAAAAAGCCTGTTTTCACGCGAAATGGCTTCCGCATCCACAACGTGGATTCAGCTAACCGCTCAACCTTACGGCTCCATTTCCTGGGCGCTTGCTTGTTTTTTTCTCTCCCTCGTTACGCCCTCCCCAAACCAGTCGCCGTCGGCACCTCCGCGGACGACGGTAGCGCCGTAGCCAGTTCCTTTCCTATTTCTATCTTTTTGCACATTATTCTTGATCATGAAGACCTCCACTTATGAGAGACTTGATCGGCTGGCGGTGCCCAGGTTTCGCTGCGGGATGCCACAATGTAAGAGCGATACCAAATCTGTGATATTTTCCATACCGTACCCCTCACGTGGTGTTGAAC
This sequence comes from Steinernema khuongi, assembly GCA_016648015.1. Classification (NCBI taxonomy): domain Eukaryota; kingdom Metazoa; phylum Nematoda; class Chromadorea; order Rhabditida; family Steinernematidae; genus Steinernema; species Steinernema khuongi. Next base: position 42,199 of record JADLIF010001023.1, on the reverse strand, counting down.
AGAGCTGAACAAAGATGGTTTCAAAGTAAATGTTAGCAGGGGTATAATCACCCCTTTTTGAAATGGAATATGAGGTACATATTGTCCAAAATTGTTGATTCTTCATTGGTACGACCTCGCTTCAACCAGTCATTGCCACTTTAACTGCTAGATAGAAGACAATATGTTGCGTGGGCATTCACACTAAATTGGGAATTTAGACACTCCATAGATCGTAGATGGAGCACTTTCACGTTAAACAGAATCATTCAGTTAATTTCATAAACTCCTGGACTATGACGTTATCTTGTCTACATCCATTTCCTTCTTTAGACGCCAACGGCCGAGTGTCTCCGACCGCGCACGACCGAGCCCACTCGCGCGCCACAAACGGCCGCGCCTCCGTGAACTCCCGTTCCCAGCAGCGCGTGCCGTCCGTCATGAAGGCGGCCGAAGTAGCCAGAATCCCCAACGTGCCCGTCATCCTGTTTATGGGAGGTCCGGGAGGGGGCAAGACACGGCACGCGGCCAGAGTGCGCGACGCTCTGGAAGAGCGGGGGCTGGTGCACATATGCATGCCGGATATGATCCGTGCGGCAATCGCCAAGTATAAGGACCGATTTCCGGAGTGGAAAGAAGCCGCCGACAGATATCAGCGCGGTGAACTAATTCCGAACAACCTTGCGCTGGCGCTCGTCAAGGCGGAGATGGGAAGGCAGCCACAGGCAAAGGGATTCTTCCTGGAAGGTTTTCCAAGGGAGGCACGGCAGGTGGAGGACTTTGAAAGACAGGTAAGTGCATGGACAGAAAGTATAAAGTAGGGATTAAATTCGTAAACATGGGGCCAAGAACCATTAGCTCCTCGTTTCCACATTCCGGTTAAATTATAGGTGAAAAACGTAAACATGGCACTGATTTTGGACTACGACGAGCAAACACTGCGGAACCACATGGAAAGACGAGGTCTCACTGTGGACATCATCGACCAGAGGATCAAAGAATTCAAGCAGAAGACTCTGCCAAGCGCGAAGTACTTCGACGATCAGCGGCTTCTTCACTTGGTAAGTTCTATTAAAATGTACGGCCACAGATCGCTTAACCATTTATTCCAACGGAGTACGCCAAATAGAAAAGCGTTGCTTAGGTTTGGTGTCGTTTGACGAAGCTGGTCTCTTTCAGCCTGTTCGCAACTCGGAACACTCTTGACGACATTTGCTCCTCGAAAACAAGGGCTTGATTTCGGGGTTGTGCAAGCTTAGAAGGGTGTACTGAATGGAACTTAACTTCTGGTATAAAATAGACTGACCAACCTGGTTCTGGCGGTGCCCACACAGCGACTCCCATAAAGTAGGGATGTGCCGCTAGGTTCAACGCGAGCGATAGAAGCGTCAGAACCACGGCGAATCGACCCATTTCTGGAATAGTAAAATACTTAGGGCTGTTTTCTTAAAGCGACCACAAGCTCGTAGGCACAAAAAGTGTAATGTTGTCGTCAAGGACATAACCTTAAGGATTTTCCCGTCAGCAGTGCAGATTCGCATGACCTGAAAGATCATGGACGACGTCCGATAGTCTTTATTCTTTAAGACATCAAAAAAGGAAAGCCTACCAGTTGGCGGTCGGCTTAATTCACTTCTACAGAAGCACGCCTCTCTCTTTTGAACAAAGTCCGAAGTACGCCGAGGGAAGGGGGAAGTCGTTGGAGATCGTTCGGTCGGCCGGAATGTATTTTGCGTCTCCAGTTGGGAAAATTTGAAAATTTCATCAAGTGCCTAATCAGTTTAGTCCGACCCTCGATCCACGAAAGCAGCTTCCATGCTGTGCTTTCCCCTTTTGTTTTATGAATATCGACGGGTAAGGCGTTGGGAACAACAATGTCCTATTAGGCAAAGAGGCGCCTGTTTACGTTCCACAGAAACAGCGATCCACTTTTTATATTTGACTTTCCATCGCAGAATTAAACAAGGAAATGACCCTTAAGGGCACTTACATGATTTCAAAGCCTTGAGGACAGTCTCCACTATCGGCCTCTGATCGCTCGATGACGCTCAAGTCGTTCATCAAATGTGTCGTTCAGATTCCGGGTGAGAAGAGCGATCAGGAGATCTTCGAACGCATGAAATCGCTCGTGGAAAGAGCGATGGACAGCGAATCACCCATCATAAACTCAGCTTCCACCACTCCCCATCCTGACGAATGTAGGTATCTATCTCTGACCCATTTTAACAATTAGCGGATTTAGCCGCCCGGAATTCCCGCATGTCCACAGCTCGCTCGACATCCAAGGGAGCCGTAGTCCGGAAGCTGTCTCAAGGACCGGCAAAACTCCCTACTCCTCCTGTACAAAGTAACCAGATTATCGAAGACGCCGTAGCGGCGGTCCACGCTCCAGTCCAGAACTCCACTCCTCCAGTTCAGAAGACCCCAACGCCTCCAGGCAAGACTTCGACACCGGTACCCTCTAAGGAGCCGACTCCTCCACCCAAAACGGCCACTCCTCCGAAAGAATCAACCCCTCCTCCGAAGACAGCTTCTCCTCCGGGGAAGACGCCTTCTCCTCCGGCGAAGGCCTCTTCCCCTCCTAAGCAGACGCCTTCTCCTCCGAAGACAGCTGCTCCTCCGGTGAAGGCACCAACTCCAGCAGCAAAAACGCCGACTCCTCCGTCCACAGAACCCGTCTCTGAGACCCCGATTTCGGGCGCGGACACGTCCAGCACGTTCCCGAGGGGTCTTCCTTCAAACGCTCCAGTGATAGTTGTGGTTGGAGCGCCAGGCTCCAACAAAACCCACTTTGCCAGGAAGATAGCACAGAAGTACGAGGGATTCGTTTACCTTTCGATGGGAGAGATTCTGAGGAGGAAAGTCCAAATGAACCCCGATGATGATTTGTGGCAGAGGATCGGGAAGAAGATGGACCAAGGAGATGTGGTGCCCATGAAGATCTGCCGCGAGCTACTTTATCAAGCTATCCATGATATGGGCAACAAGAGTTGGGGCTATGTCATCGAGGGATATCCCAGGAACACCAGTCAGCTGGTTGACTTTGAATCTCAGGTAAATCGTGAACTTAAACGCCGTAGAAGTTTTATGGAGGCAATGTAAAGAGCTCGGGAGGCCTCGACCCTAAATTCTGAAGATCCTGACGGTTGATATCCTATATGAGATTTTTTAGCTCGAACGCTTGGACGTGGCGTTACTCATCGACTGCACCGAACACTTCTGTATCGAAACCATCAAAAAACGACGACAGGATTCCAAAGAAAACGTGGACAACAGGCCAGGTATCCAGCCTATTCTTTTGTGTGATAACTTCATTCCCCAAAACTCAGATGATAACGACGACATCGTGAAGAACCGGATGGCCCTATTCAAGGCCAACACTCTTCCGATGCTGAAGGCCCTCGACGACAAGAACAAGCTGCGTGTGGTACGCTACGGCATCGAGGTAGACATGTTCACATTACGGTAGACTCTGGTTTACGGTAGAGATGGTAGCCGCTTCGCTCAATGTGAACATGTCGTTCGTTTGGTGGCTGTCCTATCTGTGCTTTACCATCTTTCTGTCGATGATTATCTTTCCTTTTCACCGATTTCTTGACCATATTCTTAACGCTTACTATATAGATCGATGGCGACAGGGAAGAGGAAGACATCTTTAAGGATGTTGTCTCAGCCATCGATAACTCCATCTTCATAGAGGGTAAAGGTCGTTTGTTGTCGCTCTAAGACTTGTGGCCTTGCAGACAATGGGAGCGGCAAGAGTCTGGCTTCTTCGAAGGGTGGATCGTTGGAGGAGACGCCTGCGCAATAGATAAATATAATTGTGTTCAATTAGCGTCCTCGATTGTAACAAATCTCATGCACAGGGGTTCAATAAATCGATTTGTTTGATCGATTACATTACACTTTCAAAAAAACTAGTTTCAGAAAAGCGAAAAGTTACAGTTTCAGAAAAAAGCTTACAATTTAAGGAAATGTGGCTCATGGCGTTTTGTCGCCGTTTTCTCCCAGAAAACTGATGCTACTAGATTATTTATGTGTAAGAACTGACAGGACGCTGAGTGAAAAAAAACATTAGTAATCTGGCCAGGCTTAACCCGATCGTAGGTCCGCAGGTCAAAACCTCAGAGCTGCTGCCAATCTGCTGAAACCGAAATCCGCAGGTCGACACATAGAAGGCCCTTCGTAAAGCCGGAACCTAAAGAGGTTCGCGGATGCAAACTTAATCAGCTGAGCATCAGGGATGGCAGAAAGCCTAAGCGGAAAGAGGTTGTTGCTCCAGTGATGACGAAAATCTTCGCCGACGATCAGTAATAGACTCCTGCTCATCTCGATGCTTTTTTTCCACTGTAACTGCTTCCATTAGTGCTCGTTTGATCAAGATTCTGATTTCCAGTGCAAGCGAGATGTTTTCCGTGCGAGAGCGTTTCGATCGTTTATTTGATAAAGGTGATGCTTGGGTGCGAAAATTTGCTCCATTCATATATATACTGTATGTGCATTTGGAACCAAACTTACGCGAATCGTACAATTTAGGCGAATCGAACCGGCGTCGAGCACAGGAAAGTCGAAGGTCCCATTGAGAATAGTTGCCACCTCTTACCCGCAGTTTTTTTCTATTTCGACCGGTCTCTACCAGCTGCGCTGCATATTTCCATTTGGAGGAACTTACCCTGTTCAGGTGTCTCATTGCGTCACCAAATCTTATCCGTTTTACTGGCCGGTACACTTTTCAAATCATTTGTTCGTTCGTTCGTTCATTTTTCGTTCGTTCATATTTCGACTGCTCTCTCCCTACAAAACCGCGTTTGACCTCCCGCTCTCCATACAATTTTTCGTTCGCATTTGTTTTCTTTGGCATCTCCTGGAGCGATGCTACCGGCCCAAGCATCGCTTCTGATCCAATAAGCAGTGCGATAATTTTTGCGCTTGTGCTATATACGGCGACAGAGCGTCTTTGATCCGTGATTGATCAAACAGAGCGCGCTAACACGGTGGTTCGGACTTCTTCCGTTGCCTCTTGCCGAGATCGTGTCCCATTGGTCCTATCGCGCCTTGTTTACTCGCGCATGCTGGGTGTTAGAGTTGTTAATTTCGAATAACCGTTTAGTTTTCTTGTCAAATTTTTCCATTGATTGTCGCGCTTTCTTTTCATGCTCTGGAAGATCTGCTAGAAATCTACAGGATACAAGAAAAAAACAAGTATATGGTAAAAGAAAACCGTGACGAAAAAACCAAACGGTTATTCGAATTTAACAACTCTACGGGGGCTCACACCCAACGCGGGGGTTATCGCGTCCTCTTCCGTTCTCCCAGTGCTAATGCCTATTTCCATTTCAGGTATGCCACCATGTTGCCGATACCTTTCATCGATCAGTACATCGAACGGGTGGTCAAGGAGGAGACGGTAGCCGACTCCGTCGACTGGTTGAACTACTACGTCACTTCCCTGCTACTCGCCTTATTCTCCATCGCCATCTCTGCCAAGCAGTACTTCGGCTCTCCAATCCAGTGCTGGGTTCCGAGCGAGTTTCGTGATGGCTGGGAGGAATACGCGCGAGACTACTGCTTCATTGCAAACTCGTACCACGTTCCCTGGGAAGAGGAAATCCCGAAGGAGCATGCTCGCCAGGACCACATCAGCTACTACCGATGGGTGCCGATCATGCTGGCCCTCCAGGCAGTGTGCTTCTTCCTGCCCAACTGGATCTGGAACATGCTTCACAAGCAGACCGCCGTCAACCCCAGGGCCATCGTCAGTGAAACGATGAAGTGCAAGGACCTGCACGGAGAGGAACGCCGAAAGGAAGTGACCAACGTCGCGGAGTACATCCACGAGACTATCCAAATCTTCAAGCAGAAGGACGCCTGCGTGCGCACCGGCTGGAACGCCACCATACTCTATTTGGCAACGAAGTTCTTCTTCGTGCTGAACGTGCTGCTCCAATTCTACATGATGAACCACTTCCTCGGCGGCACCTACATAAGCTGGGGCTGGGAGACGCTTCAAGACCTGTTTACCGGCAATGAATGGGTCGAATCGCCGATCTTCCCCCGCGTCATTCTGTGCGACTTCGAAGTGCGGCGTCTAGCCAACCTCCAGCGTCACACCGTCCAGTGCGTCATCATGATGAACATGATCAACGAGAAGCTGTACCTGTTCCTCTATGTTTGGTTCATCTTCGTGGGATTCGCCACTACCATCAACTTCTTGTACAATGTCGCGGTATTCTCTATCCCCGGTATGAAACGAGCAATCGTCATCGCCAACATGTCCAAGAACGATATCTCAAAGTCCGGAGCCTCTAGCCGCGACGTATCCAAGTTCGTCAGCCATTACCTCCGCTGCGACGGTGTCCTACTCCTTCAGTTCATCCGTCAGAATGTCGGAGGCCGCGTCACCCGAGACATCGTGCAAGGTCTCTTCGAAATATACTTGAGAGAGGTAGGTTAGAAAATGGTCGAGAATCCTAGGGTGTTAGCAATAAGTCGCTGAGCTCATATCATATTTCGAAATCTTGTAATACTTTCATTTCAGAAGAACGACATGTACCTCACCGAAGAGTACTCCCCCGAATCTCTGCGCACCGGCAAACGTCCTTCGAAGATTAACTACAACTGCAACATCAAGAACTCGAACTACCAAGCGACCCCCTACGGTCCTTCCAGCCTCTACCCGGCAAGCGAGGAGCCCGACAACGCCAAAGGAACCCCGGAGCGTTAGCCGGTCAGAACGTCATCGGCAACATCTACACCACGAGTCACGTCGCTGATGTCTAGGCTAATTTCCAAGATTCGCTGTTCGTATCCTGTTCACTACGTGGTATCTGCCTTTCTCAGCTCAATGTAGCTTAATCCTCGCCTTTGAATTCACTTACGAGTATTCTTCTTTTGTTGGTGCTATATTATTCACAATACAATGATTTGTCTGTCCTATGTTTGCTTTGTTGTACTCTCACAGGGGCACTTGACGGAGACACAAGAGGCGTCGACGTAAGAGGTTCAGAGAAAACCGACAAAGACGATTCGAAACATCGCAATCTGTTAAAGGTTACTGTAGGTTTCACTTTCCTCTAGCTGCAGCCCTCTGGACGAACACAAAGAGACCTATACACCATTTACATACCGCTTAGGAATACATATACAAGAGTCTTTGGTTTTCCGATGTCTACTTGCCGCCGACGGCCTTGTCGAGGTGAGTGGTGACGACGGCGAAGATTTCGTCGACGGTGCCTTCCGCCTTGATCCGGACCAGCTTTCCCTGCTTCTCGTAGTGGGCGACGACAGGGGCCGTGGCGCTGTTGAACGTATGCAGCCGCTTCTTGATCGTCTCCATGTTGTCGTCGGCGCGACCGCTCGTCTCCGCACGCTTCAGTAGACGTTTCACCAGCGTCTCTTCACTCACGTCGAAGTAGATAGCGAGCTTGGCTGGTTGGATCTCCGACTCGAACTGCTCACCTTGTTTGACTTCGCGCGGGTATCCGTCGATGAGGAAGCCCTTGCTGCCCTTCTTGATCGCTTCGAGCATGGCTTCCTTGATCAGGTCAAGAACGACCTCCTGTAACAGAGGTACAGTTGGAGAAAACAAGTACGATCAGAAGGAACTGAGAATTCTGGAGAACTTTAGGAATAATACGAGCGGAAAATTGGAAAATAGTTCGAAGCTAACTTACCAAAGGCACAAGGTCTCCAGCCTCCATGATCTTCGTCAACTGTGCTCCTCTGGGCGAACCGGACTTCACTTCGGCGCGGAGCAGATCGCCAGAGCTCAAGTGCGTTAGCCCGTACTTGGCGACGATTTTCTCGCACTGCGTGCCCTTGCCCGATCCGGGTCCACCGACGATGAAGAAGATGGGCACGTTGGCGGCCTTCAGCGGCGCAAGATCGATCTTCTTGCGTTCAACGACGGGAGCCATTTCGGAATCAGTTGGCGATGGATCGCTTCTGAAATCGTCCGGTTGAAACGCACTTTTAAAAGCTTTGCAACGCGATTGTGTCTCCACAGAAATAGACAAACAAAGGTTGCTGATCTCACGTAAGCCGAGGGAGCGGCTGATGAGTGGTTGTGCCGCGGCATGAATTGAAGAAGCTCGCCTCGACGACTATTACAACACGAAGCGGGAGGCGGGCGCGAATGAACGAATTTTGGTGGAAAACATCTGGCGAGGGAGAGGGAGCGCTCCAGGATTACTTCTCGGGAATGACCTTGAAGGTAGGAGGCTAGTGCATTGCGTACAGGTGTCGATTCACTAATTTGCACGTATCGGCGGTTAGATTGAAACACGAACATGATACAGCTGGAAATAATTGGAGTGGTTTGTGGTCTTTGGACGTGACGACATCGACACGAGTGTCAATGAATGCAAGACGCACCGGAAAAGGAAACAGCTGATTGGCATGACAAAACGGGGCTGGTGGTTTATGAACCAAAAATTGCTCAAATTTCACGATTTGGTAAAATGGTGTTTCCGCGGTAGTCGGAGCTCTAAACAAATTCTTCACGCCCGAACAAAAAATTCACGCCCTTTCCATTGTGAAACCGAATGCATTCCAAGCTCACTTGTCTTCAGAGTTTTTTATGCGTGGCTACATCTGATATACCCTCAAGAACAAACAAACAAGATGGGTTACGACGATAGACGCACGGGGAAATATCGTGAGGTCCTTAATAGCCCGAGGTTCTTAATATGAAGATGCAGACAGCTTTTGGCTGACGTACTAAAGACGAAAGGAAAGACTTGACCTGCCTACGTAATAATTGCAGCAGACATCCTAAGCATTTCTGACTCACTTTGTGACGAAGTTCTTTGACGATATCCCACGTCAGGATATCGGTTCCTCGTAAGCATAAACAAGAAAAACAGAGTTTCATCGCGGCGGATTGTTGTGAGTCGTCATAAAACATTGATAAGGCATACATATTCCGTCTCGGTCTCTTAAGATCATTAGGCATTTAACTACTACAGTTAGTGTGTGTTTACACCAAAAACCTATTTTTACAATTATAAACTGGCTTCTAGCGAAATGATATAAAACAACCAAAGAATATATCCATCGGACCTACATTCCCTTCACGAATACTTTCCCAACATCGCACATAAATCCATAGGAACCGGAAAACTGAATTAGTGCATAAGTGAGTTGCAATAAATTCGATTAGTATCGTCGCGTTAGGTTCATCCAGAACAGGACCTGAACCAGAGGGAATATAGCGCATAAAATGATGTTACGGCTGCGGCCGAAAGTCGAATCAAAAACAGATTAACACATGAACAGTCCGGTTTTCGAATAAACGAATGCGGCGGAACAGTCATAGGCACTTTTACCGCGGTTGTGACTTCAACTACATATATGATAAACAACCTTCACCATGCATATAAAATGAGATTTGAGCAAATTATTCCTCACCCTCAAGATCTTACCTAATGAGCCTTAGAGTGCTGAAGTGGTTCCAAAGGCAGTCCGCAATGCATACACGTGGTCGGCTAGACTACCATACGTCGAAGCCATAAACTGTAACATGAATGCGACATTGCGACCCGAAATCATATTTAAGTTCCAAAGTCCTTTCGAATTCGACCAAAGTCCCTTAGAACCCACTGGGAAACCGAATCGGTGTCACCAATCGTTCTGTAGTCGAATCTCATCTAAATCCTAATCTACCTTGGATGTGCCCGCTAATGAAAACTCAATACACACCTAATTGGTTGTAATTGCTGAGCGAAAAGGCATTACAAAGAAGGCAAATATGGCGTCCCAATATAAATTTCAAAAAAATAAATTATTGTTTTCGCCTAAATAAGATACTCGCCATCGCCTATGGGACAGGCGAAAACACTACGATCAAGACATATTGACACCTAGCGAGGGCGCCAACACGCAAAGCATATTAATGTCGGGCGGGAGCAAAAACTAGGCCGCCTCTGATATGTGGCGAAGGGTCGCGAAGCGAACGACCAAAAAGCGCTCAAGATAAGCAATGGCACGTCGGAGGGTCCATCGATTCTGGCGGAGTTTCGGGTGGCATAAATACACTACTCCGACATGCGTGTGTATATATTTGATGTGCGCAAGCCTAGTGAATTTGAGTCCATGGGAGCGTTCTCTGACGTCACAAGGGGCTCTGGTGCAATGCGTAGTTTAACATGCAAAGGGTGCGATGGATTTTGTGTGCCTATAATAGAAGGGACTTATATTTTATAGGTGCTGACGCTGGTAAACAAGCCATTAGTGTAATTGAGGAAAATTAAGAATTTGACAAAGGCGATTTCACAGAAAAATGCTTAAACTCATAGGGTTATTCCTTTCTTATAAGGCACATCGGTTTCCTGATCGTGTTGTGATAAAAAATAGATGAAATTCGCTGGATTTGACAGCCTTTTACGATTTGATAGATGAGCGCTTCTGGATTACGGTGGTGTTACTGTCCTATAGGATTCAAGAGGGACCCGGACTTCGGTCTTAAGATTAAGCGGCCTTGCGCCCATATATCGCAGTAGTGAAGCTCTTGTATATCCCGCGATTATTCAGAAGATTAAGTGCAAACAAAGTTTGTAAGTAGGCTCGGTTTCCCAGTCAAGCATTACGTTCAACTCGAGTACTCTAACTCTCCGAGTTTCGGCCTTGCATGTCTTGCATTTATAAACCAAACACGACAATCTCATTCAAAATTTTCTCTCAAGGTTGCTTTGTACTCAGCTTGCGACATCGTTCCTAGCATTTCGATATCACGATTTCGAAGCGCTCTGCGCTCCAGCTCCGGGTCGGGGATATACGGTACAAGTGACTCGTCGCTCACAATCTAAATTTCGTAGTGCAGGCCGGCAACTTATTTAGACGCACCTTTCCAGTGGTAAATTTCACCACTCCCGGCATCCTTGAGTCCACCACTTCGATGAAGTTGTCGGCTTCCTTCTCCGTCTGAGGAATTACTCTCTTCAGAGGGCAGCATGCCTTGATGAGGTGGTTCCGAAGCGCGTTAATGAAGAAGGAGCCCACGCCGCAGATTCGACAACGGAAGCGGACTGCCCGGATGTGCCCAATAATGTGGGTTCGGCCTGCTTCGAGGTTTGGGACTTTCATGTCGCACACGTCGCAGCAAAAGGCCGATGACAGGTCGTTGGCGTCGACCGATTTGAGACCTGCGAAGAAGAGATCACGTTGTTCGCCAGTAAGGAAGACGCCGATTCCTTCGAGATCAGTGGGGGCCGGTGGGCGACGACCGTTCGGGAGGGCCAGGATCTGAATGGCCTGCTCCAAGGGCGTAGAATTGTACATAACTCACCCGTCCTTCATCATCCGAATCGGTGGACAGCGTCGCGAGATTCTGTTTTCTTCTAGACTCCTTGGGTACATTTGCCTCCCTTTCTCTCGCTTCAAATGACTGCCTTCTGGCGATCACCCTCGGAGAACCTTGTGGCTGTAGGGACGCCGACCTTTCTATGTCGGTTAAAACGAGCTCATTCTCATTTGTCGGCGAACCAAATTCGCTTCTTGTGTCGTCGACTTCTACGTTTATTTCACTGTCCTCCGTCAAGCTACTGGAGGGCTCAGGGAGCTCAGGTTCCTTCTTCACCTGAAGTTTCGGCTTCGTCTCGTACATATCCTCTTGCATCCATTTGGGTTGCTGCCTGACTCTGCTGGGTCTTGTGAGGCGCTCCGGACTCGCGCTCCTTGGCCGTTTCTTGGCCGGTGAAGCCGAACGAGCGGGCGTGCTTCTCACACTTTCTGCCGCAGGGATCTGTATCTCGGGGGAGGCGGTCTTCTTCACAACCTTCCTTTCCACTTCTTTCGGCTTGTAGTCATGTTCCGATTTTAGGTGGGCCATAAGCTTAGGTACTGTGGTGCTCTTTTCATCACACAGGATGCACAGATGGTTTCCGTCAGGCAGTGGAGTAGAATGCTCGTGGAGATGAGCTATTAGCATTTGGAGAGAAGGGAAAGGTCGAAGGGTGTGCATGCAGTCTCCATGTTGACAGGTTAACGTGCCGATATCCACGATGTGACCGTAGTAGAGCTGTGCTTTCTCCATAAGGGATATCTAAAACCAGGATTGGAGCTGCGGCTAAGGTGTGCAAGTGCTTTTCTCAACATCATAAGATTCTGGGCCGTCTATAAGTAATGACAAAGGTGCACATGTTCTTACCAATCTGCTGTTCATGATCTTCGGCTTCTCGACCTCCACTCCTGGTTTTCTCCTGTTTCTCAGCGTCATCTCCCCGCATTTGCTTGTTGTAATGGAAGGGAAGACCACTAAACTGCTTGAAGGCTTTGACGTCTCTTCCTTCTCTTCCCTGTAGAGCACTTCGTTGACTCCGTTTATAAAGAACGTCTCTGGAGTTGAGCGAGCTAGGACCGGAAGTGTCGGAACTTCGAGGCTTTTCTAAATAAGGCAAATGAGATCTGCGATATAAGCACGTTCATTACCGCAATTTTTATCATTTCCAGTCGTTTATTGACCATAGATACGAGATTTACGCGTCTGCCGGCGACTGCGCGCCGTTTGTTGGGCTTCGTGGAGTCTAAATCATTCTTAAAGGACGGAAAACCGTATGTAGTAGTACCTTCGAAGATGCCCTTGATTCCTTCGATCAGCTCCTCGCATTTTTCTGTGGTAAAGGCCGATTCGTGAAATCTCCGACAGATTGTTCGCTTATGCGTCACGAGCGCCATCATCGAGCGGAACAGATTCCGGCAACATCTGAAGAGGAAGAACTTTATCCAATGAAGTCGCCTTCAGTATCCGCTTGTTTCGCTTCGTTTTAGCGATCGACGGCCTTCTAATCTCGTTTGAAGTCAATTCATATCCAGATATCTTTTTTGAGCCTGGAAACCTTTCTCAAAGCGCCTAGAAGCTACTGCTTATTGATTTCTTTGTTGTGAGGAAGGTAAACGTCTACTAAAAGAAGATGGAGGTGTCGGCATCTAGTAGCTAGCCTGTGGGGCAACCTAAATGCAAAGCGAAGGATGCGATCACTGGTCGGCAAATTATTCTGTCCATTTTGAGATCAATTGAATGCATCTTTCTGCGGCTGCCTGATCAATTTCTTCTTCGCTTAAAATGGTGGGGAGCCATCTTTTCGATGCTTATAAGTCTGTCTCTGTCCGTCATCTGCCTTTCCTTTTTTTGTCCATGTCCGAAGCACGAATATCGCGGTACCTAGTCTAGAAGCTATGTAAAGGCACCACACACTAACTGTTCAGCATCTGGATCGCGTGAGCTACGTCCTCCCTGTCGCTCTTTTCGAAGAAATCCAGCTGCCCTTTTTCACCTTAGGTGGCAAGGAACATTTACTGCCCGTCCTTCAAGCTCCCTCACGTGCTTGCTCTGTCGAAAGATACAAACATCAACGGCTTCAAACTCACTTGCACTCGAGTATAACGTTGACTTCGGCGTCCAACAGATGGCGAACTTCGTTGGAGGCGTCCGAGTAGTACTTTTGGATGTCGCGGACGCCCATTGGCGGATTTACCGGCACGTGGAGGAGTCCAGGGTCCTCCTGGTAGCGCAGAGTCATCTGCCTGAAACTGCGTAGGTGTTAAGGAGTCGCGCATCCATGGAGACATGGCTGAAGCCGCGAAATGAGAGCGCTAGTCAGACTCGACCGATGAATGCTATCGCCAGTACCGTAAGTCGTAGATTTTCTCCGGTCTGTCAAACATTTTTAGGTTCCCACCACGAACATATTGTGATAAAATGGGTGTTGTGTGGTGGATCTTAACACTTGACGGTGAACGGTGCCATACTTGACCTTAGTTTACGGAGGTTAATTTATTTTAATTTACAGTGGGTGTTATGATTTTGTAAGGATGCGCGTGAGGGGCTTTCCGTGCTGTTTAGTCGTCTGTTTCCAGCTATTTTGTCCCTATCATGCAATATGCCGTGCTTGGTGACGAAATAATAGTTTATGTTATTTGCACTGCGTACTTTTATTGCGCGAAAACAACACGCGAATATCACTGAATTGCGAAGAAGTTTCACATATTTTATGTGGCGTGTCAAAGATGCACTTTTTAAGTATTTATGAGCGTTTTAAGATTGTACCTGTGGCATCTTATACCCTTGAGAGCTCGATTGGTTTCTGAGCCTTGGGGAGGATGTTTTTCAGCCGTTTGATTATCGTCGTTGTTCATCTTTTCATACGACATTTTACTATCGTTTCAGGGCCATGATCCGAAATGGAGCGGCCCCTTCGGTGGCCTGCATTCCCGGCACTACACTCAAGTCCCGTCAACTGGAAACGTCCACTGGCTGTTCTGCGATCGACCATCTCCTGGGAGGCTCTCTACCGAATACTGGGATCGTAGCCATCGACGAGCCAGCAAGCCGCGCCTTCACTTTCGCCCTGCAGCGCTACTTTGTCGGTGAAGGAGCCGCTCACAATCACCATCTGGTCATCGCTTCTTCATCGAAGAATTTTCCTGAAGAGTTGCTGTCGAAGATTCCCATGAAGCGCACGGATTCCTCTGCCGATAAGAGGTCCGAATCAATGGAAATGTCCGATCCGAGCTTGAAGATCGCTTGGAGGTATGCAACAGTTCCAAAGGTCGATTCAGGGATCGGGAAAGAATCTCAGTTTGATCTTGGAAAAATCCTGCCAGATGAAGATGTTGAGCGCGTGCCGAAAACAGTGATGGCTGGTTGTTCGACGTATCAAGAATGCTGGAAGGTGCTCCACGAAAAATTTGGGGAAGAAGAATTTACTGTGGAAGGGAAGTCGAAGAAGAACCTACTTCGGATAGTCATTGATGGCATTGGATCACCGCTATGGAGCGATCCTGAACAGTTTCGTTCCTTTCTGGTCCACATGAGGGCTTTCACGAAGAAGTCCTATGCCGTTGTCCTGATCTCCTTTGACTCCTCAACGCTCTCTGACTCAGAAGCCGTCTTTTTGAAGCACACTGCCGATGCTGTCTTCCAACTTCAATCATGCGACGAAAGTGAAACAATTCCTGGTAATGTCCGGGCCAATGGACGGTTCTACGTTGAGAAGCTAGCGGCTATCAATTCTATTGCGACGACCGCACTCGACTGCTGTGATTTTGTTTACGAGCTGCATAGGAAGAGCTTCGATGTGAAGATTATGCATTTACCGCCCGCGTTCCTTGATGAGAATCCTGCCGCGGAAAACGCGAAGCCAGCGTGTTCACAATTCCATGATTTCTAGATTTCTTGTTATGCTGTTTTTATTGATTTGGATAAAAGTTTCAGATGCTCCGAATAAGTGTTCGGAGGCTCTCGACCGCCGTACAATGCCGGGAGTCGTTCGAGTTGCCGACGGGGTTCGACTACCGTACCTGGTTCCCGATGCACATGGGTGTTCAAATGAAGAAGATGGAGGGGAAGCTCCGATCTGTGGATTTGATTGTTGAGGTGGGTTCATTGGTTTTTCTTTTAAATCGCAATTAAAGTCATCAGTAGGTTCACGATGCTCGAATCCCGTTGAGTGGAAGGAATCCGGAGTTCTACCAGAAGTTGTATGCTATCAGGCCGCACATCCTCGTCTTGAACAAAATGGATTTGGTAGATATAAAGAAATACAAGTAAGCTTTGCTTAGTTCTTTGTCTTTAAAGTGTGCTTGTGTAGGGAACCTGTTGAGGACTATTATCGTGCAAGAGGAGTTAACAACATCCTTTGGACAGATTGCAAAAGGAGGTTGGGCCGAGCCCTGAAGGATCTTCAACATCTGATGCTAGAGTGTCTTCGAGGAGATCATCGATTCAATCGTGCAGTGAAGACAGAATATCAAGTTAGCTTTCGCCATGTAATCTTTGCAAAAATGTGCTATTCTAGGTGATGGTTGTCGGAATCCCCAACGTCGG
This sequence comes from Steinernema khuongi, assembly GCA_016648015.1. Lineage (NCBI taxonomy): Eukaryota > Metazoa > Nematoda > Chromadorea > Rhabditida > Steinernematidae > Steinernema > Steinernema khuongi. The sequence goes on along the minus strand of JADLIF010001023.1, from coordinate 26,397 downwards.
AAAATCGTCCCTCATAAACTCGCTTCGCTCGAACAATCTGGGAATCAAGCACAGCGCTGTGATTGAGGGCGCGCGTCCCGGAGTTACTGTAAGAATGCAGAATCGGGTGAGGGTTCTCGATCGACCTCCTATATACGTCCTGGATACTCCTGGTGTACTGAATCCTTACGCAAGAAATAGCGAAGAAACAATGAAGCTGGCGTTATGCGATTTGATCCTCGAATCTGCCACAAAGCCTCACTATGTGGCAGACTACTTATTGTATTGGCTCAACCGGTAAGTGAACAATCTGGGAATCCAGCGAAATTACATTATTTAGAACGGGAGACACGAGCTATGTGGATCTACTTAAAATTGCGGGTGGACCAACCGACGATATCAAGAAGGTTCTCTTGGCAATCTGCAAAGGGCAAGACCTCCGGATCAAGACGATGATGTCCGGAACCGGGTATGCCGAGCGATGGGACTTCGATCGAGCTGTGAAGATATTCGTCTCTCTGTTCCGCAAAGGCCAGCTCACTGACCATTGTCTTGACAAAGATGAATTAGTTTATCGTTAAGTTGAATAAATTCTCACCTCATTGGAAGACCTTGTACATTTTGTGGTTTAATCACATTGTTATCTTTTCGGTGTGCCCACAGTGTCTAGAGTCACTTTTCAGAGATGCTGAGGAGCTGTGCCAGTTCAGCAACACGCCTTCTGACCAGGAGCCGATTTCTCGATGCTCGGCGTGCGTACCAGAGAGTACCTTTGGATCAGCCCCTACCAGGATTACAAGAGCTGCAGTACTCCGATCACAAGGAGATCGATCCATTCAATGCGACGATAACCACATTGGAAAACGGACTGAGGATCGCATCAGAGCCGCATTTTGGAGAATTTTGCACCATCGCTGGTAAGATTCTTTGCAAGGCAATTGAAATTATGCTCGAGTTTCAGTTGCGATTGACAGCGGTGCTAGATATGAGATTCAGTACCCATTGGGCACCTCGCATTTCATTGAGAAGATTGCTTATGCGGTAAGTGTTTGTCAGCCTGTCCAATTCGCTCATCAACTTAACGCTCATCATGTAACACTTGCTCCATTTCAGGCATCAGAGAATTTCGAATCGGGAGAGGCGCGCCACCAACTTCTCGAGAAACATGGCGCTATCATCGACTGCCAGTCAACCAGGGACACTTTCATATATGCCGCTTCTTGTCATGTTAAGGGCGTTGATGAGATTATGCAGCTCATCTCTGATACCGTACTTCGGCCGCGTATTCTTCCAGAAGAGGTGAACTTCTTAATTAAGCGGTGTTTTGTAACATACATTTTAGCTTCAATATGCGCAGCTGAATATAGTTTCAGAAAATGCACAGTTAAATCGCAACCCAGAATGTGAGCCGCTTCTCACTGACTGGGTCCACGAGGTTAGTTGCTACCATATGACATGAGCTAACCGGAGAGCGCTTTAGGCTGCTTTCCGAGGGAACACGCTTGGACTTTCGAAATACTGTAAAGACGAGGGTATTACAGCGATCAGCAGAGAGCATTTGTTCAGCTATTTGAAGCAGCATCACACGCCTCAGAGAATGGTTGTGGCAGGTAAGACTTTTGTAGTTCTTCTTTTTATTGTGATGGGGTGTGACTTGTGGAGGTACCTCGTCCTACGTGAAGGCAAATCTGTTAGCTATGGTATCTTCCAGGTGTTGGAGTTGAGCACGACGCTCTCGTAGCCGCCACTAAGAAACACTTCGACATGTCCACTTCTACATGGAACAAGGATCCGTCCATTCTTCTTTCTGAGATCCCGGAAATTGACAATTCTTTGGCTCAATACACTGGAGGTGAAAAGCGTGTAGAACGCGACTTGAGCGAGAAGGGCCTGGGACCCTCTCAGTATCCGAATCTTGCTCACGTCGTCCTCGGTTTCGAGAGCTGCGGATATAAGGATGCCGATTTCGTGCCCTTCTGCGTTCTCCAATCACTTATGGGCGGAGGAACGAGTTTCAGCGCGGGAGGTCCCGGCAAAGGAATGTTCACACGTCTTTATGTCGACGTTTTAAATCAGTGGGTGGAGCCTCCCTTAACGCATGATGCAAGAACGCATTTAGGTATCACTTCATGTTTAATGCTACCTCTTACAACCATTCTTATGCCGATGCAGGAGTCTTCTGCATCTCTGCCAGTTCGGACCCCAGTCTTGTACGTCGTTCTTGATATCCTTTCTTCAATATAGTTCTTTAGATTAGGGAGACTTCACAGATCATTGCTCATGAATTCTTCCGGCTTGTAGAAGGCGTACATGATGAAGAGCTAAAGAGGGCGAAAATCCAATTGAAGTCGCAGTTAATGATGAACCTTGAAGTGCGGCCAGTGATGGTGGAAGACCTAGCTCGGCAAGTCATTGGTCATGGCTATAGAAGGAAGCCGCAGGAGTACCTAGACCTAATCGGTACACCTGATTATTTGAGCGTATCTTATATCGGACTGTTCAGATCAAGTGACTGTTGAAGACATTAACCGAGTTTCGGAACGAATGTTGGTTTCTAAACCGGCGGTCGTCGGCTATGGAGATCTCACGAATTTCCCGTCATACAAGCAGTTCGACAAAGCCGTTGCAACGCGCGATTTCAAAGAAATGAACAAGCCGTCAGTGTTTAGCAAAATAATCTCGTAGATGGACGGTACTTCTTGTAGAGTTTGTTACTTGTTGACCGAAAAAATGTAAAAGCAATTTTTCACTGTGATCGTCTATTTCTTGAAAGTGCTAGAAGTTTTCAGAATTTCGAGTCACAGTTGTCTGTCTGTCTGGGACAGCTAGACGTCTGAATATATTTGCACCTAGCAATCTGCAATGCAGACCGAACATCGGAGTTATGGTTGCTGTCTTGTCAGGATTCGCCCGTTCCCGTCCCGTTGTGTGACGTGGTGCAATCGGCTGGAAGTGTGCCAAGTCTACGTCTGGTTATGTTTAATTTGGATTGCCAGCGCCCGTTTAGCATCTTCACGTCCATTTAGGACCGATTGGTTAACCGGGTTCGCTCGTTTCAGGTGTTAAATTGGGGATATGGGCGCCCTATATCTTCAATTAACAACATGGCTACTATATTCGATGGGATGTTATGGTAAGCGTTTTATGCACTAGCTAACCAACAGAGTTATCGGTTTTCTATGGACACGGTAGTTTGGAAAGTTACGTAAGGTTAAATCCCTATGCTACAGCTTCTGATAGCTGTAAGATTTGAATCTACACTTACTTTAATCGCGTAATTCGCAAGATTCTGCTTGCCAAATTTTTGCTGTAGACGAAGCTGTCTAATTATTGCCTTCTTTGATTGGGTGAGGAATTAGATTTCTATCTAAAACTGTATTATATTGACTAGTTCTAAACAAAAATTGACTGTAAGAACCGCTGGTAAATTAATCCTGCATAAACGGGTTACTTATGAACAATTTATTTCAGTATTAGCAGCTACGGCCGAAATCGAAAGGCACTTGGAGATGGGCAAGCAATTCCTCGCCAAGGGCCAGTTCGCCGATGCACTAACACACTATCACGCTGCAATCGAGCTCGATCCGACCAACTACCAAACTTACTATCGTAGAGCGACCGTTCTCCTCGCGACGGGTAAATCGAAGGCTGCCCTGCCAGACTTGGACAAAGTCGTTGAATTGAAACCTGATTTCACCGCCGCCTTGGTACAGCGTGGCAGCGTGTTCCTGAAGTTGGGAGAGCTCACGAAGGCGAACGCCGATTTCTGGGCAGCTGTAAGCCCTAATTACCTTTATTATTTACTCTAAAGCCCTATTTAGGCAAAGGCTGATCCGAATGATGGCCAGATTGACGAAAAGCTAAGACAAGTTAAACTTGCCGAAGATTACAGAAACAGTGCCGAAGAATACGTCAAGGCTAATGACTGCGAAAGTGCGGAACAACTTCTGACCAAGTCTATTGAGGTACTTTTGGTTATTTGTAGAAGGCGCTTGTACAGTAATGCTTCAGTTCGCCCAATGGGATGCCAGTTTATACAGGAAACGAGCCAAGTGCTACGAACAGATGGGTGAAATTCAGAAAGCGATCAACGATATTCGTACTGTAACCAAGTTGGTTCCGGATAGCACGCAGGCTTTGTTCCACATGTCTGAATTGTACTATGGATTGGGAGATGTTGAGAGCTCGCTGAGTCAAGTGCGCGAGTGTTTAAAGTTGGATCCCGACGACAAGCAGTGTTTCCCTCATTACAAGAAGGTCAAGAAGCTCGCCAAGATGCGTGGATCGCTTGTGGAGTTCGCCGCCAAAGAAAAGTGGATGGAGTGCCTTGAGAAGGCGCAGCAGATTTTGAAGTTCGAGACGAAGAATGATGCCGTTCAGCTCGAAGTTTTCCGTTACTCCTGCAAGTGCAATACTAACGTATGTTCCGTTCCATACACCTATGAAATTTATCTAATGATTTTATTTAGTTGGGCCATCTGTCAGAGGCCATTTTCGAGTGCACCGAAGTCCTGAATAAAATCGACGAGAATGATCTTGAGGCATTGATCGATCGTGCTGAAGCTTACATCCTTAATGAACAGTTCGAAGATGCCGTAAGAGATTACGAGAAGGCCGTGAACTCCCATGAAGAATCCCGAAAAGCAAAGGAGGGACTCAACAAAGCCCAACGCCTTTTGAAGCAGTCAAAGAAACGCGATTACTACAAAATCCTAGGAGTCAAACGGTGAGTTCTGATCATGTCCTTGTTAATGTTGGTGGTATTCTAGAAATGCGAACAAGCGCGAAATCATGAAAGCTTACAGAAAACTCGCCCAAAAATGGCATCCAGATAACTATTCGGACGACGCCGAGAAGAAGAAGGCCGAAGATAAGTTCATTAGCATAGCTGCTGCCAAGGAGGTGCTGACGGACCCTGAAAAGCGCGAGAAATTCGACCGTGGAGAGGACCCGCTGGACCCCGAAGCCCAGCAAGGCGGCGGCCATCCCTTCCGCGGCCATCCTTTCCACGGGTTTAATCCATTCGGCGGTGACGATGGATTTTCATTCAAGTTTAACTTCGGCTAACGCGTCTCGAGAAGGTTGTTATACTTTAGTCATCGCTGAAATGCGGGTTACATTATTGTGTCTTATTGTGATTGCATCCGAAATGTATTTAATCGTCAGTAATAAAGTCGGTCAGAGCCGAGGCACTAACACAGATTTCTTTGCAAATTTAATAAACTTTCCTCGCAAATTCGAGTTCAGGCATCAATTATTCGTCGCCACTCGATACGATAACATGATGAAATCGAGATAACGACGTTATCAGAGGTCTTCTCGAGGTGCGTCGCTCGGAACGGAGCCACTTGCACCACTACAGAGATGGTCGAGTGGATCTACCTTCTCGTCGTGGTCATCGGCGTCGTTTCGGCCGCACCAGCGAACGACAAGATCGGGAAGCTTCCGGACATCGACTTCACGCCCAACTTCGATCAATATTCTGGCTACCTGACCGCTGGTCCGACCAAACGCCACTTCTACTGGTTCACGGAGTCGGAAAGGAATCCTTCCACTGACCCGGTTATCCTCTGGTTGAATGGCGGTCCAGGATGTAGCTCTCTGCAAGGGCTTCTCACGGAGATGGGTCCCTACCGGGTGAAGGAGTATGGCAAGAAGGTGGTGAAGAATCCCTACGCGTGGAATAGGGTTATAAACCTTGGAAATTTCCAGAGATGTGTTAGGATCTGTCTTTGTAGATTGCCAACATCGTGTACATGGAGTCCCCAGCGGGTGTCGGCTTTTCCTACAACACCGACGGACACAAAAATTACACTGACGATGAGGTGAGCAAAGCGCTTCAAGGGAAATTCTTGGGAGGAACGCTTGGGTGGACAACCACTTAAAGACTAGCTTGAAAACTGTTCTTATCCCGGGCTTTAGTTCAGTCTTTACAAGAGATAATGACCGCTTCGGTTTAAGGTCGCCAACGACAACCATAACGCGCTGATCCACTTCTTCAACGACAAGTTTCCCGAGTTCAAGTACAACGACTTCTACATAATGGGCGAATCATACGCCGGAACGTACATCCCCATGCTGGCCTCTCGTCTTATAAACGACAAAGTGAACTTCCCTAAATTCAAGGTGATTTTCCTCAGCCTGCACATGTACTAGATAGCATGTGATTCCAGGGAATGGCCGTGGGGAATGGATGCCTCAAAGACTCGCTCCTCTTCAATTCGTTGATTCAATTCAGCTACAACCACGGGTTCATTGACGAAAAGTAAGACGACAACCCTGTTGTCCTGTGTAAAAGAATTATAGCTATTACCGCGCGGCTGTCAAGAAGTGCTGCTCCGGTGGAGCGGCAGAGTGCGACTGGTACTCTTACTCTCTGAAGAACGAGACTGCAAAGTGCTACAGTGAGGTATGGGCCCGTTTTTGAAATTTTCCGCGGGATTTTCACTCAATACGATTCACTCCCTCTTTATTGCATTCTCACCGTATTACCTAGGCTACTACGCTGAACATGGCCAACTACAATACCGGCTTGGACCCCTACTTCCTCTACTTCACCTGTTACGCCGATTCCCCGGCTATGCCTTCCGCTCTCAAATCCACTATGCGCCAATTCTTTGCTCGTAAATTCGGTCATAAACAGGAGGTACAGCCTTCAGGAATTCCAGCTCTTGTAACCTAACCTTCAGACGCTCCCGACAGCAGAACCAGCCTGCTCGCACCACAACGACGATATCCTTTATTTGAACCGAAAAGATGTGCGTAAAGCTATCCACGTCCCGGATACTCTCCCGATGTACACCTCATGCAAGCAAGTCGTTAGAGAGATTGAGGAGCTTTACTATCGGATTTTAGCATGAAAATCAGTCAGAGCTACATCACTCAGTACTTCGACATGGTAAGGTTTTGGGAAAGCACATTGTGGTCTCTCTTTCTTTGATATTATGTGGAGAGAGCCCATACTTCTTAAAATCCTAGACACCCTTTGTGAAGCAAGCAGTGGACGCCAATCTCCGCATTCTCTTCTTCAACGGAGACGTCGACTCCGTCTGCAACGTCATGCACAACGCACAGTTCCTCGCTGATCTGGGCCTCCCTCTTTTGAAATCTGCCCAACCCTGGAATGTGGAGTCGGAACTTCCAATGACGGCCGGATTCTATACGAAGTACCAAGGTATTTCTCACCCCTTCTTCTCATTTAAACCACTTCTTAGGGCTCGACTTTCTGACCGTCCGAGGAGCTGGCCATTTCGCGGCCAGTGAAGCCGAGAAACCGCGCGAAGCTCTCCAGATGATCAACAACTTCCTGGAGAACAGGGACTACAGTACCCCGTTTAAAGGGTGAGAACAAGAAAGACATATTTTGAAGCTATTATGTGTGATGTAACAGTCTTAAGCGCTTAAAATGTTTCTCGGAACGGGGTTGGCAACTCCGCTGCTCTTCATCACTACACCGATAATGTTGTTGTGCAAATCGCTTGAGAACCAAGCGATAAAAGCATGTTTTTCTGACTCCTTGCCGGCGAGCAATTAAAGCTGCTGTTCGATGAGCAAAATTAGTTGATCACTTTCATCACGACACGCAATTAATCCACCTTCAAAGTGCACCAGAAGGAAATCCGGCGATCTGTTGGAGAGTTATTTTCGACTTTCGCCAGCAGTTTGGGAATAGATCGCCAATGTTATAGATAATCGTTCATGGCCAGCAAAAATAAGCAATCGTCGTAGGCTCCAGGGAACGGTGGGCAAGAGAAAAAGATAGGTGAAAATACAGTGATTTTACCGACTTATTTTCAATTCCATAGGCAGGCAGCTATAAACCCTTTTTTCAGAATGGATCAAAAGCGGCTACGAATAGCCCTCCATACGAGCAAATCAAGATCCATCATTTGTAATTTATTTCAGTTGGCAAACGCTCTTAATGTACAGTGGGAAATTATGGTTTTCACATTTGCGAAGGACATATCGGGTAGTCGAAGGAGTTGAGCTGTTGGAAGTAGGAAAGTTTCTGGTTCTTTCGCAGTTTCACGTAGCGTTCAGGGACAATTAAATAACTCTAGAATAGCTTGCAAGTTCAAAACCTTTAACCAACTAGTACCTTTCTTTCGGCGTGCTTCTCTGGGTTGGGCCAAGCAGACCCTCTCGATTCGGGCGTCCAAGTGTACCGCCAAGCGCGGAACCCTTTGTAGTAGATGTGGTCGCCTCTAAGACGAACAAAGTACCTATTCTGGAATGGAACTTTTATAGGTATGACTGAGTAGTGGGAACCTTTTTCACTTTCGAACTCGTGTAAGCATAGAAGTTCTTGACGACATTCAAATGGTCCACTTCCTCCTGGTCGTCCTCGGAACCCCCACGGGGATCCTGGCAAATAATCGTCTGAAGACTCAGTCCACAGCTGTTGAGCAGCTTCCGGAAATCCGTCGGGGAATAGGAATACTTCTCTCCAGGGAATAATTGGAGCTCTCTGACGTTACTAAGTGTGGTGGCCAGCTCGGCGATCGCCTGCATATGTATGGCGGATACGGTAGGACATTTAATGTCGCATTTGTTGATTATGAGTCTTTTGGGGCCATTCTCTGGATACTTCTTCAGGTCATCTGTGCTTACGGAGAGCTGGCCCTTTGCCGTGTCCACGCAGAGCTTCAAGTCAGGTTTAGCCGTGCTATAAGTAGCTGTTAGGCTTAAGACGGGATTACTGGGAGATACCTTACGATAATGGTTAGGCAGACGGGTGCTCCAGGAGCTGGTGTGCCTAAGCCAGAAGAAGTCACGACATCGCTGATGAGATTGTTCCACTGGTGGCATACCAGCCGATATCGATTGATCAAACACGGGTGCTTTTCAAGTTTGGACAAGGCGACGATAATATGATACACGACCTCGCTCGGCAAACGATCGAAATCGGATTTGTATCGATTGGCTCGGATGCAGCAGAGCGCACCCATAGGACGCGGAAGACGGAAGCATTGTAAACAAGCAGCGGGAGGTCACTTGGCACAACGGAACAGATGGTTGGCCGAGGGGCTGGCAGAGGATACGATGCAAGCATTATTTATGGCGCTTTTAACTCTGGATCCTATTTATAGACGGTCGTTAGGATGTAGATCAGGTTCCGGCGACGCTTGATAACCCGAATATCACCTATCAGGTTAACTGATAGGAACGGCTACGGTTATGGGTTTGAATGTCGACATTTTGCACACAAGATACAGTAAAACAATTAACTATAGGCAACCGGCTTTCACAATTGCTTCGGTCACTGCTTGACTATCTTCATTCTGTGGCCACATCCGTAATTTAAGTCAAAGAATGTCAAACTCGCAGGCCATCAAACTGATCCAGGCTTTGTATTGGTCCATAAGCCAGGATCTCATTAAGATAAGAGGCAAGGGGGAGGGAGGATGGGCGACTCCTTTGTGTTTTCTTGATTTTACTGCTGTTGATCTTCTTCCTTCTCTTCACAATGGCCAGTAATGCATCTTTTAGCCACGACCTTAAAACTACCGTAGCCTCAGAATTAGCAATCTCTTACCTAGTCACAGAAGTCGCTTAACCGTTAATATTCTTTTCCTTATGGCAAAATTTGCTACCATAGCCAAAATTTTCCCGATAATCGAAAGTGACACTCAAGGAATTTCGAATGCGAATCATTGGCGTATTTATCTTTTTAGATTGATCCAATTACCGTTAAAATTGTCCATTTAGCGGCTTTTGGTTTTAGTTAACCGAAAGCGCATTTATTTCTAGTCACCACTCACTTCTTATAGGTACAATTTTGTTGTTCACTGCTTTCTATTCACCGTGTTGCACGCTTCCTTTCGTATTATTACTGGTCGTTGCCGCACTACAATCGGCAACGTCACAAAAGCTTTCCATAACGTCAAACATCCGGCTCACTTATTTTCTCTTCCTTTTTTTCCTCTTCATCGAAAACAAGAGGTCGCTACTGCTGAAAGACTGAATACATAATCCCCATTCATATACGCTTCAAGTGATATCCCTTGCCATCTTTGGATGGACGTGTCGCTCTACAACACCCTTCTTCATATCAGCACTGTCATCAATATTCCCATTAAACTGTTTTCCTTGTACGTTGTGTGTCGCCACACTCCAAAGAACCTGACAAGCTTGGCCTGTTTCATCGTCAACGCCATGACTTGGAACCTCATTGGGAACATCGCCGGAGGACTTATGCACATGGAACCTCTTTTTCCATTTGACTGCGTCCATGCCACTGGACCCATCAGCTACTTGACACAGAATGAATACGCGGTACACTTCTTGATTGGTGTCATTGTCGTATGTTTATATAATAACTCAATGGCTGTTACGATGGCCTTCCCCTACAGGTTCTTCGTGGTGGCCTATCCACACTTCACGGAACACGTTAGTCGGAAAATGTGGATATACTTCTTTGCCGGACTACATATCACCGGAACTGTGGCATCTGCTGTCTCCTACAATAGCATTATACTTCGGTACAACGAGTATAGATTCGGTCCAAGTCCACCCGAGTGGGAAGGTGTTGCCTGTCTCCAAATAGGAGGTACTACCAAGTGCATCCTTGGGATTTTCGCTGTTTTCGTCGTTACATTTCTCACAGCTACGATAGTCATCTTTTCTGTCCTGCTGCGACGCCACTTGCACAGGATGAGTCACGTGTACCCAACTGCTATTCTGGCACTCCATCGGAGATTCCTTAGATATCTGCTAATCATCACTACGATACCAGTATGCTTCGGGGGAATCCCGCTTTCCTTTGCGCTCCTCTGCGTAGTGTTCCCAGATGTGAAGTACGCACGGGAAACGTTTATGGCCAATACCGTAGTGCTCTACAACCATGGAACGTTGTTCTCCGTCGTCACCATCGTTACCATAAAGCCGTACCGTGATGCGGTAAAGAAAATGACTGCTTCGTTGCGCTGTTCCCAGAATGATGCCATCTTTGAACGCAGTGCTCGTTGGACAGAGTGAAATAACAAGCTTACATTAAATATAACTCGTAATGAGCACTGAGATGACTGCGTTGAACATATAAAGCTCCCTTCGGAATAAACACTTCACTTCTTACTGTGAAGCCGAGGTTACATTTTTTAGATATGAGTTCGGCATAACATCCTTGAAAGTAGGTTCTACAAAGTCTTCGACAAACATTTCAACGTTCTATAGACGACATCACCCCGCGATCCCGTCGATCACCCGAATCCACTCCAGATGATCAAACATTCCAGAACATCATTCCGAAGAACGGACGTGGCGCAGACAAGAATGGTGCCCCCGTTTGATTATCTGCGTTTCCTATACCCCGGGAAGGCTGAACAAACTGAACTCATACAGTACTTAAGGTGGCTAAGACCTCTCATCTCCACTTTAGACATCATGCAGGTTCAAATTGTCTCCGCCATCGCCCTCGTCTGCTTCGCTCTTGGAGCTTCAGCTGACACCCGTAGGTCACATAAAACTATTTTTCACAAGAACCATTTGCAGCAATGGCGTGCATCGGAGGCCTCTGTCCCAGCGGCTACGACTGCGTCAACGACTTGTGCGTGGTGCAGTGCAAGGATGTGGCCCCGGACTGCGTGCCCAAAGCCTACTTGTGCAACAACTCGCTCTACCACGACCTGATGACCAAGCAGTGCGCGAAGACTTGCGGCCGATGTGGTTCGGTGACGCCCGCCCCTAACTGCGCGGACAACGCACCGGGCAACGAGTGCCAACAAAAGGCCTATCTCTGTAACAACTCGCTCTACTACGATCTAATGACCAAGGAGTGTAGGAAGACCTGCGGACGTTGTTAAGCAGATTTATAACTTGTTTGTGGCGTTCTGGCCGATTCTACCAGTAAAAGTGGGCATCCATAAAAGGGTAGAATCATCTCAAACCCAGTAGTACACATCTCATCCATATAGTCATGGGCTGATGTTTGGAATAGCATTTGCAGCTGACAGGGTTGTAGTGTCACCCGACTTCTTCACACGCCATTATTGCTGTTATTTGATTTACCGGGTCCCATCGTGTTTTCCTCACACAACAATCGCCCGCTTTGTTTTAGACAATTTCTTATGTCTGCTTTCATGAGTGATTCACGCATGATTCATTTGCGTTTGCTCTTTACTGTAGCTAAGAAAGAAGGACACGCCTGGTCTGTTTTGCTCAAACCGAAAAATGCGAGAAAGGCGTAAAACCCTTTATTAGCGAATTCGTTTAGATGTCCTCCAACATTGTTGAAGAATACGAGAGCAACTTCGAATGGGTCCGCCGTTTGATTCTCATCAACACTGCGGTCTCTGTTCCACTCAACATCACCACAATATACTTGATCCTGTTCAAATCACCGAATCACCTGAAGACGTACAAGTATCTGCTCCTCAATACGTCGGTAAGTTGAGAATTTAAGAGTCCTATGCCAAGCTGGTTAAATCGTCAAAACCTCAAAACTCAAAACACCACAGCTCCAATTTTCAGTTTTATAAAACGCCTACCGTACACCCTTTGGTAAAATATCGCCGAATATTGCGTTCACCTCTTTAGCTTCTTTTCTCATTTCCCTGTAGATGGTCCTTTAGGCGTTAATTCCGCAAACACACTTGCGATAGGAGGAAATGACGTTGCAGGTGTGGATAATCCTGACCGACCTCCTTCTCGAAGTTTTCTACCTACCTCTACCGTTAATGGAAGTGCTGGCTTTCTGTCCATCAGGAATGGGGAAGTGGCTCGGGCCAAACATCATGTACACATCCTTGGTAAGCGTGTGCTCTATTCTGACCACTCCTGTCTTACAGGTTGCTATCGCCTTCTGTTTTGGCGAATACCTGACATCTCTACAGTTTGCCTTCTTTTATCGCTACTGGAGTCTTAGAGGCCATTTCGAGGTTTTCGGGAGAACAGTCACGAGGCGCTATTACATCGTTGGAATCGTTGTCCTGATGGTGGTTCCCGCTGGGTCAATGGCTTTAGGTACGATCTTCGCACGAGCTGACGACGAAGTGCTTCACCGTCGAATTGTAGAAGTAAGAGCTGGTCAAGTAGATGTAACTAGATTCCCTGTTTGAGTTCCATCCTGAGCTGACTCCCTTCCTCGGCACAGGCCGCTGCTTAGCTGTTGATAAAGGTGGATATGCCATATTGTTCGCGGTGATCGCCTTGGTGATACTCATGTGGGTGTCCTTCGTCATCTGGTGTATACATGGGATCGTCACCCACTTCAAGGAGCACAGCACCAGCTTATCAGAGTACACTTACAAGCTCCACGTTCAACTGTTCAAGGCTCTGGCTATCCAGGTTCCCAGGGAAATCTTATCCCGAAACCAGATTACATTTAGACCACAGCCCCGCTAATTCTCTTCACTATTCCTCTAGCGCTCAGCATCTCCAGCATGGCCTTCGGACTGAGCATCATGAATGGTGATGCTCTTTTGAGGGCTACGTTCACAGTGCGTTTCAGGTGTAATCAAGATGACGTTGATTGGAGTCAGCCTACACTCTACTGTTAACTCTCTGACAGTGGTGCTGTTCATCAAGCCCTACAGGAAGACGCTGAAGGACGTGTCACGGAAGATCTGTGGACGCTTCCAGAGCGTTCTCCTTCACAATATAACGGTGTATTCACTATCCGAGTGAGCTCTAACTATACCTGATGGGACGAAATTTGTATTTTTGGGTGGTATTTCCAAACCTTGCAGCATATTCTTTAGGCTTAGGCTTACCCACAGCCTTTTACCGTCAGTTATTGATTACGGATCGTCATTTGCTATTTATTATCTACACGTTCGCTTTCCAAGCTTGAAAATGTTGCATTTTGCTCAATGTCATCTCTTCCGAACACTTGATGTGTCGCCGTCAAACTTTGCTTAAGTAAACAAATATACGATACACAAACATTCATTAAATAAAGAAACATAGTTGAAAGCTGGCAATACAATATGATAAGGTGATGTGTTATGAGACGGTTAAAGTTTCCTTACACCTGGAAAGCTGTGGTTAGATAAAAGTGCATAAATGGTTGATTATTAATAATAAAAAAAAGACACCAATTGCAATAGTCACTTCTTGCCGTAGTATCCGGGGTAGCTGTAGTGGTAATTGTAAGTTTCATACCCGTACGAGGGATAACCATAGGAACTACCGTACGAGGGATAACTGTAGGAGCTACTGTAGTAGGGAGAGTAACTGTAGGACGGGAAGCTCTGGTAATAATGTCCATGACATCCAGAGCATCCGTAGCAGCCTCCGTAGCCACTGTACCCACATCCGTATTGAGCGTGGACCAAAGAGACGACGACGGCACACAGCAAGACGATGGCGAAGAAGGCTCTCATGGTTCAGGAACGGGACAGTAAGGCAAAAAGTAGATGATAGAACGCGAAGTCTTAAACCGCTTAAATACTAGGGGGTGACCCCATCAGGTTCGAATGGTTAACGCGAAAATCTCCATTGTGATGTCCTCACGTGTTCGCTGAATGGCGCAACAAATGGAATTGTGGATTACCCTTGGAATGTTTTTGCAAAAGAAGTGTTGAATCTTCATGTCTTGGTGAACCGAAGAACTCTAAATTGGTTGTTTTTTTCACGACTATAGATGATTATACCTAAAGCAAGTGCGTTTAAAAGAGAGAAAGCCGTACAGCCGTAAGATGGTGTAAAGAGTGATCTTAAGTGAAATATCACCGCGGCCCTGAACTCGGTATAACATAAACTGTAATAGTCGCATTGTTCCTTGTTATAAACATGCTTTGAGCAATTGTCGACACAAAACGTTCATTGTGAACATGGTAAAAACCGTAGTTAGCGTATCAAATAGTTCCAAACGTTAACTCCACAGATTCAAAGGCTTAAAAATATCACGCTGAGCTGATACTATCGGCCACAGTATTTAACTGAACCCTTTTCCTCGTTCTGTGCTTATAGGTTGCCGAGGGTAACTTCATTATCGTAGTAGAGTCGTCCGTCGTACGCATATCCCATCTTGATTCACCTCTCTCGTACAGCTTACCCATTTGTTCTACAGCTGCAAGGGTCCTTCAAAATGCACAAAACATGTTTTGCGGTGGAATATTCATTTCCCTATTCATGAGTTCCGATTGGTCGCCGAGCGCCGCTCGCCACAGGCGCCGCTGTCAGCTGCCGAGGTCGCAATAACGAAAGAACCGGCCGGTCCGGCGGCGTCGTCCTCCCAAACTCCGCGAAGTCGTCGCGAGTTAATGTTTCCGCTCTGTTGCCTTGTGTGAGCCCCTCATGCGCAGTCCCCACGGCGCCCTCCTCTTCTTCTGATCGAGCGACCAAAATAAGGTTGATTCACTGCGCAAACACTGAGGGAATATGGTCTCGTCTCACTCTTCTATCCCTGTTGCTTATCGCGAACTGTCATCTCCCTTTGTTGTGTTTACTCGCGATGCGATGTTTTGGCGAAAGTCGGACTAATGGGGAATTGGGAGAGTGGCGAAAGGCGCGGAAGACCACCTTGAATTGAAGCTAAACTTGGCAAATCGATATTCAGCGCAGCTGCTTACCTGGGGAAAGGCACTCATCTGGCCATGCCGAGTCCTTCTTCTATCACAGGAGAGCGAGTGTTTACATCTTTCACTGCCAAATTGGTGTCCGATGTTTGTATACGTCAATAAAGAATGTTAAGGCTAAAAACGGCAAAACTGATGGTTGCATTCTGTCAAATGTACAGTGCCTATGGTTGATTGTTTTGGTACAGTGGTTTGTATAAATAAGGCTCTGCCAAAACAAGGCATGGCCTTAAGTGTAGTGGCGTTAGTAACAGCATGTGATCACTGTACGCGTAGATCACTGTACGCAAGGCACTGTAGACGTTATCAGCCCCCTCCAATTTTCTTACAAACGTTTGTTCTTAAACATCTTAGGTATCCAAGATGGGGCACATCGGCTTTCTTCCACAACACGTGTTATGCAGTTAGCAGATGGTGAACAGACATTTCAGTCCCGTAATTTTCAGTCCCGGACATTTCAGTCCCAGTATCTGAAATGCCGGGACTGAAATGATCGGGATCCTAGCAGATAAAGATAAGACTTACTCCGACTCTTTTGGCTTTTAAGTAAGGTTGGCTGCAGCTGTTTTATGCAATAACACGTAAGATTTCATAACCTATTACAAAGATACAGTCACGAGAAGGCTTTATCAAATTGCCGCTGACGGATTTGCTGTTTACTTAAGAATGGTTTATTACAAACGATACAAACGATTGCCCATATTTAAACGACGTTCTCGCGAAAGCGGTCCATTCCCTTACTCACTGCTGCCACTCGAACTCTTCCCATTAGTCTCTCTGTTTTTGTCTTGGTTGCGCTCATGCCTCTAACGAATTCATCCGTATTCCCTTGTGGAAGAGTGCCACGTGGTCCTAGTTGTTGGGGTTCACTTTTATCTGTTTTAAATTGATCGTTTGTGTACCTACTGTCTTCTCCGCATTATCTTTGTGTTCTAATCGAATCGTGGGTCTTAGCATTTGGCCCGGTCTAGAGAGTGATAGTTAAGCACAACTCCAGGGTTATGAAATAAGAACTTTCTCTCTGGTTTGACCTGCTGGAAATTTCACTTTTTCCGCTTTTCTATCCGCATTGCCTCATTACCTTTCTCAAGGACCAGCGCTTACTCTTTGAAAAACACCACGTCATGAAGCTGGTTGGCTTCCTGATCTACTTATGTTTGCACTTCGCGCACTTCCTTTCTCGTAAACACTTCCTTTTGTGCCCGCTCTCTCCTCCGAAACTGTTTACGACCTACTCTACGAACTGCCTCGTCGCCCCACACGCGACCCATCTCCGGTTAATGCGTGCCGTCCTAATCGCGCGGTCTATCTTTGCAGAAACATTCCAATGGCGGACCGGCCCTCGCTCGGCGGCAAGAGCCACGTCATGAAGCTGGTCAGCTTCTTGAGTGCCGCCGTCTACATTGCCTTCTGCGTGCTCGGTTTCCGCATCGACTGGTCCATCGGTGTCCTGCCCATCTGCTTCGGGCTCTGCTACTACACGATGCTGATATTTTCAAACACCACCCTATCGATCGGCTCTTTCGTCATGTTCAAGGCGACTGTGGCCATCGGCGCAGCCGTGTTCGGAGCCGTTTATACGGTATTCCATTTTGATAAGGCGGAAGGGTGGGTGAAAGGTAAATTTTTCTGCTCTCATCCCTTGCTATGGCGCTAGAATGTGCTCAAAAAGGACGACCGTTGGTCTTATAATCGCACGGAGTTTAAAGGCCAAACTGATCTCATAATCAGTCTGTCGCCATTCTGAAAGATTAAAGTATGGGAATGAGATTAACACGTTGACATAACATGAACGTTTGAACACGCTGTCATAACAATTTGTAAGCCCTAACGTCTACCCTCCTTTACTATATACATAAGAAATTGTAATTAAAATGGAATAAGATTTAAAGATGCCTTTCAAGTGCAGGCTTCATTAGAAGACTCCAACTGTACCGGTTTTAACGCTGGAGCGTGTAATTGATCGGGTTCGGAAGGTTTCGAGGGTAGCTGACTTACATGTTCCACGGTCAACTGTTTTATAGGCCAGCATTCAGATCCTTGACGTTTCTGTAACGGCATATCGTTATGTGAGTCTTGAACCCGTAATTGATTCAGAGTAATCTAGAGGGTCTAGGGGGGTTATAGTTTTTACATACTACCCAAATTACTGTATAATACTCCGCTCAGAGTCAAACACCTCAACTACCATATCCGTGCTTATAGGTGGGGACTACGTGGTCACCGTAATCTCGTGCCTATTTGCTGTCTTCTTCTCTATTGTCGGAGGGTTCTATTACCGTCATTACCGATACGTCGCCTTCGTGGAGAAAGGTAACCCTAAAGAGAGGATGGCTCGGACAATGAAGTATGTTCACTCACTTCCTTTCTCTGCTCAGGAGCCCTTTCAGTACCACACACAATCCGTTCGAAACCGTCGTGGTGAAAGAAGAAGAATATCACATCTTCAAGTACATCAAGCAGATCTTTGTTGCGAGTCTTGTTTCTTACGTGATCCTGTGCGCCTCCAGTGTGTACTTCGTCAAGTGGTTCGTCGTGGCTCCGGTCATCTGCGGCGCCGTCCATTACTCCTTAATGGGAATAGCCCTGTTCACTAGCTCCAAGCAGCTTCTTTTCGTCGAGGCCTTCGTCGTTTTCAAAGGCGTCGCCTCTTTGATGCTCATCTTCGGCAGCTTCCTGCTCATAGTGTACTACTCTAGTCAAATGGCCGTAATCATCGGCGGCGCTATTACCGGCTCTATTCTGATCATATTTTTCCTATGCCTCATGGGCTACTTTTACCGGTACTATCTGTTCTTGGAGTATGAGCAAGAACGCGGGATGAACCAGTGAGTTTTCTGCTTAAAGATCTGTGGTTGATGGAAAGACGATTTTAGGACCGAGATGACCGAGGTTCAACCGATGATGCCGGGCCAACCCGACCAGCCAACTCTTAGCGTTCCCTTCCCGAGTGCTCCTCCTGAAGAAGTGTAGTGTGCATATCGTTTCCATAGACCACTACGGGTCTAACCTACTTCAACTGAAGGATCTCTGTGCGGATATATTGTGATAAAAGTGTTGTGATCTGCCGATGATCGCTGCTTACACTGTGTTCCACATCACTACATAGGAAGACGTACTCCGTTAGGACTTATGGAATCTATAGGTTCCTAAAATTCGAATAATCAACGTGATTTCGGTCATATTATGGCCGCACATTATTATCTACCTTCTATTCCGTGTTATTCTGACATTTAATTTCTAATTACGAAAGTAACAAAACATGTGACGCAGCGGATACGTTGTGACGGTTAAGCGTGACTAGCGAGGCGACATAACATTCGGATTTCGGATGGAAGGTGAGCGGAACACGCGCATATTTTTTAAGTTTAATCCTGATCAGCCACGGCACCAAGGCGTTCGGAATACTTCGCGAGGGGAGGAAAGACTCGTTTACCGTATGCGGTGAAGTCAACAAACACATCTAAAGCTTCGATTATAAAGCTTCGAAATGGCCGAGGAATCACAACTAACGGACATCTATGTTCGTTAAATACAAATCTTTCCTGAACATTATCGCTCACTATCTTGTCTGGCCATTGTTTCATGGATATAGAAGATGGGTGAAAACCAGGTTTAACGAGAGAATCCACCGAAAGACTACGCTGAGGAATGAAGCATATGCACTGTTTGCCGAGGACTGATTATAGCTCTGCGTTTGTAATACGTTTGTATATAATGTAATATCTTCGTTAGTTATGTACAGGAAAAGCGACGTCCCGATGTTCCATCCGCGTACGGGCTAGAAAGCAAAAGCAAACTACATATTCATCTATGGATATTTGTCACTGAGAACGTTAAAACAGTCATTTTACCTATAACTGAAATGATTAGACATCTATAGTCGGCGCAGAAACATTGTCACTCGGCCCGTATCGTGGTGGGACCACTATAAAGTTCATCCCCCGAACAAAATGTTCGGTTTCCGGTAGAGATTTGCAATTTTTAGACGTCTTGAGGCCACAAGTACGTCACAAGCGACTGTGCTTATCTTTGGTACACTCTGTGTACCCGTTTAGTATTGGCTGCCGTAGGAGCACGGACCACCGGGAGCACTTCTTTCTTGCCGTGGATCGTGGAGCTGTTGTAGTGATAGTTGGAAGCAGCGTCTTGAGACGTCGGTCTGAATAAAAAAAGTATTCGGGTAAGGAAACAAATTTACATTTGTGGAAATGCTGAAAGCCGTACTCAAAGATGCGTCGAGAAGCATTCACTTGCACTAGAATGAGAACGACGAGTAGGAACCACAGTAGGGGCCGCATCCTTTAGAACAACTGGGTGAAATTGAGAAACGGAACAGATATGTTACAAGACGACTTTATCGGTGTAGCTGCTATTTACCTAAGGTTCCAAAGTGGGCTGGACATCCCTCAATAAATCGGATTAGCATAGTGATGCTTGGTCGTAAAAATATATGTGATCCGTCGATAATTAACAGTAAAAGGTTTTCTCTCGCTGGAATCTCCGAAAGCTAAATCTCGCCGCAGAAAGTGATTACTTGAACAAATTGATAGCTTCCAAGTGCTAGTGAAAAAGCTGTGTGAATTGTTGCGAGTCCACTGAGAAGGTTGTACCGCGCAGAATGAAAAGAACATACAAAAGAAAAGGTCTAATCTTATGAAATGTGCAAGTTCAAGGTGCATCTTTTTACAAGGAAGCTTTTCGGGGAGGTGGGAGGAAGCTTCTTGTTATATCAAAGCCGACTGCCCTTTTGCGCTAACGCTTTTTTTCAGATTCCAAAATAATCTCTTCCGCAGGATGTATCCGCATGGAGAACTTTTGCGTTAAAATGTCATTCATCGTGAAGCTAGCACGGTGTTGATCATGTGAAAAATGTGAAAAAAAAACCAAAGAGGGATTTGTTGGAAGTTTCCTCTGCCATTAGAATAAGGCATTGAATTGTTATAGAGACCGAGTTCAGCAGCTAAATTCGGTTACCAAAAATTTCGGTCATACCCAGGGAAAAATGTCGTTTATACCGCTTTGAATGGAGAAGACTTTGCGGTAGAGGACCCGATCCAATAACCAGGGACTAGTGAATCCAATTCACCCAAAAATAGATTATTTTCTACAGTCAACTCAACAGTATTGATTATTTTTTTTCGTTTGTATCACAGCGTTCTCCCCACTCCCGTTCTTTTCCTGCTGGCACATGTACATAGATCAGGGCGATCCTAACCCTGGCGGGGGTGCGCCCTATTCTGGTACACATCCCAGACTTTCCGAAGATTGAATACCATCCTCGCTGGATTATCTAGCTGATCTGTCGGCCAAAAAAGCGGATTATGTGTTTCTCCACAGGCGTCTTAACAGCGCAAGATGGTCTGCGTTCTAGTCCTCGTAACTGTAAACTGAAGGAGACTACATTAGCTGCGTTAAAAAGCTGAAGTATATTCAAAAAAGCAAAACCAGCCAAAAATTGGAGCATTGGAGTTCAGTTGCACTTACCGGTAGCACGGCTGGTCATCGATAAGGTTCTCATCAAACTGTATGGTTTGTGCATATGGCTCAAGTAAGTTCAGTGATCAATTTTTGTTCCTGTAGAGACTAATACTTTTGATACTTTCGTCACTAAATTCTTTGACGCATTTTGTTTTCGAGAAAACGGAGGTAAATCCGGTGTTAGTCCAAAAGTTTTATGGCATAGCCAACATCATTTCAGTACGGTAGTGTTGCTGTGGTATGGCCTGAAGATATATTATTTTGGGATAAGAAATTATTATGGTTTAGTTCAATTTTTTCGGCAGCGAAAGATTGTATGTACATATGTACATATGTAGTCATCACAGAAACATTCCCGGTGTTCCCACGTAAAAAGGCAGGAGGAGTAAACTTTGATTGTTCTTCTGCTAGCAATATATATGGGAATCATGAACCGTGCAGTTAGAAAGGCAGAATACGTGAGTTACGGATCACCTTAAGTCGACGCAAGTCATCGAAACGCCTAAAGTTTCAAGTTCCTGTAAAGGCTCGGCTACGATTTGTTCGCTTCCGCACTTGCATATGTATCTGCATCCGCGTCCGCCTATGTAATCGTGGTCACCCTCAAAAATACCAATTCAGTGAAAAAAGGGCAACCCACAAAATTTCGGAAAATTTGGCCAAATGTAGTACCATATGCTTAAGTTAGTCGACCCTATGTCGACCCTATGCACACGCATACAATATCTGGACGATCAGCGGCAGTGCGCAGTAAAAAACGCCGACAAGTGTCGGCATTTTTTGTTGTTCGGAGTGCGCCGACGCGGATGCGGACGCGAACGGACCGTAGCCGAGCCTTAAAGTTTCAAGTGTCGTCTGAGTGATCAAGATGAAGTTTTAAACCAGCGTTCCAAACGCATAGAAATTGCGAAATTGCAGCGGTAAACGACAAATTTGTCCGCTACAAAAAACGCCGAGTGACAATGTTTCCACAAGGGCAGTAATACTTGTGATAAGAAAGTGTTCTTTCCACACGTCGTGAATTATGGGCACGCATTAGTGTACATCAAACGCGAATCTTCGTTTGTAATACAGGAAGAGCAGATGCTGCTCAGTTATACTGCCCAGCAGGCAGTGAAGTAAAGAGCGCCAGAGTATCGAGCGCCGTGTTCGGACCTCAGATTCTGCACGGAAGCAAATTTTGCTCTCTGATTCCTAAGTGCATGCAAAGTATTTTTGCAAATTCATTCCACGAACATCTAAAGTAAGGGCAAAACCGATAAAGATATTTGAAATCCACTGATTAAAAAAGGATGATGTCATAAGGTTTTAGCACAAAGTCAAATCAAAGTTCAAACGATGCTTCGTGCAGCAGAAAGCAAGTGGTGTAGAATTTTGCTGAGTACGGTAGTAATCTTTTTAACCCAATACAAGAAGGGACATAACAGAATAAAAGCGCGAGAAACGCAGTGCAATTATGCTAAAAAACATTGAAAAAGATGAATATTAAGAAGCTTGAAATTCTCCTAAAAAGTTTATATTTTGCCGCATCATACGCTTTCATTTGGCCATGCATGATGCAACGCAATACAGTGTGTACAACTGCGTTAAGATTTCTAATACAAACCTCTACAACCTCTACACGGTTTACTCACCAAGTTTACTCGGATAGGCACTCACCGAAGAAGCTGGCCGCGGCGCAACGGAAGATGAAACGCTGGACTGACAATTCTGGACAGAAGGGCGAACGAGTGGCTACGAGGCGGCACGAAGGTCATGGACGTGGTCGAGGCTGTCGACAAGAATCGCAGAATGGAGCTTTCCGGTGAAGCGACCAGTCAGTAGACCGAGGACTCGGTGGAGAGATATCACCAAACGATGGCCCACATTAGCTCGCAATGAATCTCTACAAGACTGGTGCAGCCGAAGACAAGCGATGCAGATACCTTTCGCTGACTAACCCCCACAAAGTCATAGAGGAAGAACAAGACGGTGCAGTAGATATGGCGAATTGTAAACTTCGAGACCATAAATGAATGTTAATGTTAAATGTTAGTCGGTTTACACGAGCCGGAAAATTAAGTTCTGGAAAATTCCGTGTGATAATCTTTTAACTGCAAATCTGGCCTAAGGATCATGTGCGCTTTAGTGCTTGGCAGTCCCCGATAAGGGTGCGACTTAAATTGTGAGCAAATTTTAATTTACAACCTTTTTAGGGTCTTTTGCTGCTTCCAACGCGTTATCGGTTGATTCAATGAATGCGCCCATTCAACAAATGAACCATATTTATTAACGTTTATGTGACAAACGTCTGTGTTTGTGCTCGGTGCACTCAGTATTCGCGTTTAGAATGGGCTGCCTTAGAAGAACGGACCAACGGGAGCATTTCTTCCTTGCCATGGCTGGCGAAGCTGTCGTCGTGGTAGGTGGAAGCCGCGTCTTCAGATATCTGTCTAAAACACAGTTGTCTTTCTGGATAAAAAGTAGGTTTACATTTGTGGAAATGGTGGAAGCCGAACTCGTAGATTCGTCGGCCTGCATCTACACTTGAGGGCATGATAAGGACGACCAGGAGCCACAGTGCTAGCGGACGCATCAGAAGTTATGAGTGAAATGAGGGAAAGTTCTACTCGGCCACAGGGTGAGATTATGTCGGCGTGGCAGGCATGCTTCGCAAGTAGGATGGGCACAGAGCTTTCGGGAAATCGGATTAGAATACTGATGCTTGGTCGGTTGTGGATGGGAGTTCACAATTATTATCATGGTATTACGTTTTTTTGTTTCTATAATAAAAACTGGCCGTGGTCGAATAAGCCAACACTCTAAAAACCCGAGTAAGTCTAGCGACGGTGCTCTCTGGACATGGTAGCCGAATCGAGCATTCTGTTTACGACCCACTGACATTTAGAAAAATCCGCTTTTGGTCGAAGAGTAGTATTCCATCGTTAATTGTGACCACGCTGCCTGGTAGATCCAGCTTTAAGTGGTAACTGGAATATTACGTAAGTTCTTTGAGCCTCTATCCGTGTAAGGAATGGTCAGACCACGCTCAAAAAACATTTATTTACATGATAACAAATATGCGACAGTATGTACAAAGAAAACTTCAAACCTTATCTCCTTCTGCGGCCACAGAAGAACGATCCACACATGAGATAAGAGCCGCCAAGATTTCCCGAGGGAAAGTTCCACCCATACACCGAGCCGAACTGTCCGAACTGCGGTAGTTGGCCTTCGACGATCGTCGAGCAAAGCAGGAGGCCAAGAAAAAGGAGCACAACAAATTGTCCCGGCTTCATGGAGAACGGTTGATGGAAGACGAAACACGCCTGGCTCGCTTCTTTTATACAATCAACATTCCGGGTTCTGGAGCACAATAATAGTCAACAATGCTGTACCGTGTCGTCATAAGAGCAGAGTGGAGCGCTAATCGTGAAGTGACGTAGTGAACTGTTGGTTTCTACCCAGACAGGAGTACAGTTTAGGAGCCGGGAGAAGTGTAAAGCGTATAGTACAGTCCACATGTGCTTCTCGTGAATCTACATGTGGGAAACGTCCCTTTAAAACGTGTTCTGCGATGTCTTGCGATGCTACTGGAGCTGGACAGTTTAAGTAGGATGCATTTCTACCATCATTTATACTCCTTTATACCTTCGCCTTGGTCTACAAAGCCGCCAGACAGCCCTGGAGATTGTTCTAAGCGAGATCGTGCTGAGCATTCGACATCCCAGTCCTGCGACGAAAAGTTCTCTATGTATAAAAAAAAACCTCAAAAACAACGAAGGAAGGCGACTTAAGCTGGGTCTTTGATCCTTGCATTGCTGGATCTGGCTTAGAAAAAATTAAGTCACTTCATTTGACAGTTCACACTGATGCGATCTTTGATTCAGGCTGAGAATTTACGCTCACACGACTGGGATGTTTTCATAAAGCATCACACTTCTCTAGGGCAAAGTACAGTTAAATTTCAACATTGTGATTGATTCGATCCACATGATAGCCCAGTCGCTGGCGACCGTACTCCGTGGAACATCTATAAAACAGCCTCTATATCGGGTACAAAATCCACATGCATTCGAAATGATGACACGGTTTAATCCACTACAACACGGTTGATGAGTCAGCGGTAAGGTAGCCCATACAGCTGATTTGTGAACGGTCTGTAGTTTCCTCAGGACTAGCATTAGGTTCGTCCACCTTGAACTCCTCGTTTCCTGGATAAAGGTAAATGGTTTGTCAGAGAGCTGCATTACTTGCGCCTTAGATTTCTTACATCACAGTCTTATGTGGGATGACTCCTCATCCCATCTTCTGGAAGACATATTCGTATTTATTGTCGGATGCCAAGCGAAATATCATTTAGCGACATTTTGGACGCTGGAAAAAATGCTGATATCTGGATGTCTTTTTGCTGTTTTTGAGTGCTCTTCATTGTTCGGCAGATTGATCTGCGTCCTTTGCGCCTAAGATCGCAAGCAAGTAGAGCCAGTATTCCAGACTTTCACCATAGTTTAGCCAGACAGTTTCTCTACTGAACTGGACAAGATTGATTAAAATATATTACTTTATTACATGTAAATTCTATATGTACATAAACGAAAATATGCATGCGACGACACCTTCCATCACCGCCCTCGTCCACAGTTGAACGATCCACACAGCATCCAGAAACTTCCGAGACCGTTTCCGCCGCCATAATTTCCAAACCCAAGGGCGTTACCGAACAGACCGTATTGTGCGTCGACCTGGTGGCAAAGGGTGAGCAGTAAAAGTAGGCCCAGAAATCGGCAAAACAGCAACATTTGGGACAACATCCTTGGAGGAATCCACAGTGCAACAACAACGGGGACACTGTGCTGAAGGGGTCATGTGCATTCCCCTTTAAGTAGCGAAGTGGAGGCAATCAATTACACTTGTTGGCGCCGTGCAGCAAAGAACCACGGGGCGTAATGTTTACCACGTCAGGGTTGTTTGAGCAACGCTTCACTCCTTGCGAAGTGATGGGTCATGCGTACAATTGTAAAACGGTGAAGATGTCAGGGGCACCTTTTCTGATGGGGACGTGACGTTTCTGAAGGTAACCTGTTTGAACTATAAAAATAGTCCGTGGAGTAAATTACGTAGTACAAAAGTTCACAGGTGGCTTGAACGCGCCAGTACAAGTTTCACGGGCACTTTCCAACATTCTTCTATGTTCTATATGTAGAAAAGAGCTTCCTTTGTGTTGTTCAAAGAAATTTGGGGTTTCAAAATGTCTTTTTTCCATTTTTTTGCCTTTTTAGACAATATAGTAGCATAGTGCAAGAATAATAGTACAGGGTGACTAGTATGAAGTGTGACGCCAAAATTCAACTATAACTTTCCAATGACCCAACAAAATCAAAAGATTATTATTTCATTTAAAAGAGCAGAAAATTCTGTGCACAATATTAAAAAGAAT
>JADLIF010001021.1:0-58893 GCA_016648015.1 Steinernema khuongi | reverse complement strand
ACTAACCCGAAAGAACCGATAAGCAAGATGGCGAACCCACGCCAGATTTCCCTGTATACCCCTCCGGCCTAAACCCGAACCTGCGACGTCTCGGCGAGGCGTGCCGAGACCAGCCTTTGACTCGTCGCTACGCGGAAATCTTCACGAACAAGCCGGCAACGTGCCGGAAGGATTCGTCCATAGAACGACGGCAGAAGAGTTCGAAGCCTTCGAAGCGGAAATCCTCGAAAAGATGCGTACCAGCGGTGCAAAACTTGCGGACGACAGCGAAGTCAAGAAGGAAGTGCAGGAGCTTTAACAAGGAAAGATTTGGTGTTGTTGTTTTGTGAGCAGTTCGCATCTTATTATAATAAACGTACCAGTTCCAAACCAGCCGTGCTCGTAACATGTTAGGTAACCCGACTTCTTCTTTACAATCAAAAATACAAGTTGAGCTCAACGGAAGGCACATAAATCGCTATTTGCCTTTGACAACCGTAATTCCCTGTAGACTGGCACCGACGATGTTCTTGTGGACGGAGGACGATGTTGACAGGTTCTGGGCGTCGGCCTCGGTGAGGAACTTCTGCAAGTCGACTACCTTCGAGTCGACGCGATCCATCGAGTGGCTGAAGCGGTTCCGATGGATGAGGCACGAGAAGACGATGAAGACGACTAATACGGGGGCTGAAAAGAGATTTCGTGTGGTAGGATTGGACAGCGGGGCTTACCTAACATGGCTGTCGTTATATAACCGATGTAATCGTATCCTACTGCATTGAATTTGACGAAGAAAATGACGCCTATTTCGATGAGGAAGAGCACTAATCCGATGCATGTCGAGAAGATCCAGGATAAGTCAATGTAGAACCTGAAAGCAATGAGTGTCAAGTACGGTAAGGGACATATTAAACTCCATTTGGGAGTGCCGATTTCATAGAAGAAGTGTGAACAGAGAAGTTCTGGAAATGGAGCGAACGCACAGAAAAAACTTACTTTAATCTAATATGTGGCGAGTCTTGAGTGCATCCGTTGGCTTCGATGTACGGCAAAATACAAGTGGACATCATGAGGGCCAGCAGGTGTACGGAAACAAGGAGCGTCGTGACCACTCCGAGCACAATAAGCAGCGATGCCGGAGTGGACTCCTCGTACTGTAGCTCCACGAGTGCGACCATGGCGAATCCGGCCAGCAGCGCTGATGTCCTACTGCTCGCCTTGAGCTGCGCTCTGCTGAGGTCATATCGATACTTCTCGAGGATGGATAATTCGCCGCGATGCCTGAAATCAAAGAAGATTAGTCTGATCAACCGCGGTGCCAACCTGGAAAACGGATGGAAAGAGTCAGTGGGGGGTGGTAGAGAGCCGTTGCCCGCCTCGACGTTGGCTACGTCGTACGCGCTGTACCGACTGGACAGAGCCGGCACACCTTTTTCGAGCGAAAAATAATTGTCACTGCAAGAGTTAACTTGGCTGTTGACGCCTGTGGTTGGAAGCGCCGATTTGGCGGAGAAAGAAGCGACGGAAGACGCGTAGCCTGAGAAGCCACGGCGCGGAGGTGGCTGCGCGGCGTGCGACGATCCGGAGTGCGAGGAGGAGGAGGATGGCTCCTGCTGCTGGAAGTCGATGATCGGCGGCGGCGGCGACGAGGAGGCGCTCAACAACGAGGTGCGCTCCAACATCGGCTGGAAAGAGACAGAAGCGATAGAGAGCACGGAGACCGGATCGACGAAGAGGCACAACAAAGTGATGGATTCTGCTGGAGGACACCCGCCCCGAATCTACATAAGCACGGGAAAAAACAAAGGAGGAGCATAGACAAAAACAACTAGAAAAAAATGGATCCATTTGGCGGATTCGGACGACAAAAGAGAGTTCGCTTAACTGCAAAAGGGCATGCCAGCACATGTGTTGTTTATTGAAAAAGTGTCCAGGATAGAAGAGATCGTTTTAATGATCACTGAACCACGTTTACTGAAAAATCAAACGAAGGAAAGGAAGGGAGACGAAGAAGAGCGTCCAATAAAGCAGTTTTCCACGCATCTTGCAGAAATTCCATCAATTACATGTGGAAGTCGCCAAACTAGAAAAAAAACAAGCGAATCACTCCCTCGTCACCCACTTTACTCCACGTTCACGTTGAAAAATACGCCCGTGACGCAAGAGATTCGTCAAACGGGTTGCCTGGCGCAAAGGAGGTTCCAATTAAAACACACTATAGGCGAAAAGAGATGCTTCTGATCTGTCTACAGACGGTCTACTATTGGAAATTTGCGATCAGAGATGACGCGGCGATCCTATCAAGAATAATTAGCAGCTAATAATTGTGCGAGACAGACCTAGACGGCGGAGACACATCCGAAAAGGGATAGTTTTGTAGCACTGTCTAGAAACGGAGCATACTTGTGTCTATATAGTTCAGACATTATTTTACACAGATCACGAGAACACCGTGCACGAAACAAAGACTGGAAGGAGGTAACCCGGCGCTGGGAACATTGAAATTCGAAAGCTGTTCAACATCAAGAGACGTAAAAAGTGGGAGATGGGCATATAGGCGTAGAAATATTGCTCTCTCATGTATATCGTGGGGGGGACTGGTAAAAATTAAAAACTTGTTCGAAATCAAGAGATTCTGGATATGTTTGAACGATTTTGTTTCTTCTTTCAAGTGTAAGGCGCACTTAAACCTCGGAAGTCACAAAGAACACTAAAGAAGTCAATTATTGTGCGGAAACGTACATATCATAAAGACTTCAACCAGATTTGCGGACTGCCTGGCGGACTGGCTATAAATAGAGGTGAGAAGCCGATCATTTCTATAGTACATGATTCATGTAATTTTGCGTAAATAAATTTCATATAAATAGCATTCAGCATGACTCATGAGCGTGTTCGCCTCTCGGTTTAAGGGAAGTACTACATACAAGCTGGGATAGATAGTAGAAGATCATCAGTTGTACATAGCACTTACGTGAATCACCGACATCTCGCGATCGAAGGTGTACGTACAGAAAGCGATTCTGTATTAATAGGATTGCCTTTAGTCCAAAGTCTTCCATCAAAAACACCTCCAGTCCAGTCCAGAAGCGGTCAACAAGCGCAAAAAACAGCGTCCAGAGTCCAGAAAAGGAATCCCGCCCCGGACGGAAAGCCAACAAGACGTACTCTTTCGGATGCTCTTCATGATGGATCGTTTGGGGCAGAAGCGGAAGCGGGTCCTCGGCGTTCGTCTCCATTTTTCGGTGTTCCTGTCCAGGTGGCGAACAGGGCGAGGTCGTTCTCTTCAAGGCGACGAATCGATCGATGGATTAGCGCGCTCCTTTCACGCGGACAGCCACGCGTAGAATCAACAAATCGAGCGGGAGGACGTTTCGCGAAACTGCTCGCTTCTTATCAAAGCCGGCGTCCGTAAAATCGATCGTTTCTTGGCGTTCTGACTCAGCGTTTCTGGACCGTCGATTCGCCTCGTCCATCACTCCTTTCAGGCTTGTCCGCTTATCTGATGGAGCCCAAACTCGCTTCGCCAGATTCTATCGGAGCTCGGCGAATTCAGCGGACAAACAGAGGAAGAGCAAGGTTTCCTGCTTCAGGGGTGTGGAGGCTGACTGCTAGTGGGAAAGTCCATGGAAAAGGGGTGAAAAAGCAGGAGATGAAGATGATGGTTTTGAAGATAGCGCCTTGACCGGTCAAGGTTTATCTTTTGGGAACTGGAAAGTGAGTCAGCGTGGGAGCGTTCGCGGGCTTCGATCGAGCGCGAAAAAGTGGATCAGGGGGTTTCCGCGGGATAAAAATGTGAGTGGAACTGAAGATCGGGGAAGGCGATCCAAGTCAGGATGGCCCTATTATGCTGGTTTTCTTGCTTCTCAAACATGGAAAGCTCATCTTAAATATTTTGCGTTAGAGCGGGTTTACGATGCACTTTTCTCTGTCTCCAAGATTGAAGGTGACAGGTGAGAAGGAACTACAGTGAAAGTGAGAAGGCCATAGGAGGGGCAAGATATAAGACCTGTGGCACTGCAGAGTATAAAGGCAAAGGCAAAATGTCATCAGATGGATCGATTAAATTGGCCAAAAACCCGTTCGAGTACGTAAACGTACCATGCCTAAGTAATGGAGGAGCGTGGCGAGCAACTGGAGACTGTTTTCGCAAAATAAGTAGATAGACAGTGCCTTCGGTCTCAGACTGTCTAACGACCTTGTTTTTGTAGAGGGGCAACTTGACAAACTCACATCGTGCAGCACGCCGTCAGTTCACGGTCATTGCACCTGGTACGGCAGAACAATATTTACGTAAATAATCAAAATCCTTAATTTTTTGAACATTTTTTACTATTCAATCATCCTCTGTTCAATTTTTCACTCTTCAATTGGAATCCACCCAATACTCCTACAGCTTTGCACTCAATATTCCTAGAACTCCTTCAGTGCCAAGGAGTAGAACTGAGGGGAACGCCTCCAGTCAGGTCAGAGCAATTTTGAAAGGTGGGACTGTTTAAAAACAAATTGGGCGAACTTGTTTTGTATGCGAATGATCGATTGAGGAAGTGAATTCAACCGAATAAACTAGCATTTAAGTGTAATCAAAGTGGTGGGAAAGGGGAAGACGGAGAAGTAAACAGATCTACAGCATCGATTAGTCGAGGAAATTAGCCTTATGCAAGGACTCTGATATCCCAAAGCAAATCACCTCATTTCCCACAATTAAGGTTGATTTTTCCTTCTTTTTTACTTTCCTAGGACTTGTAATCTAAATAGTCAATCAGGAAAATCGCATTTTGGATTAAAATAAAAAGGCTTAAGAAGCAAACCTTTAAGAAAATGATAGTAGAACTACCGTGGATTCGAAATCGAATTGAACGCGTTTTGAAGCCCTCTTTTCTTAAACCTTTTCTTATTCAAGGATGCCAATGCAAGAATTGAAATCTGCTGTTTAGCCCTTTCGCATTTTTTATTAAAATTGATATTCGGAAATCGTCGTGTGTCGGCACGACAGTTCTATTTCGTACTCCACATGTTGTCTTCATTAGTTAACATCATATCTACCGAAAGGAGTTCATGGGAGAAGGAAAGAGAATATGCACTAAAAGAGGCCGAATAAACAGCAAATAAACAGCAGAGCCAGAACAAACAATGCGGCACAACTAAGGTCGTTTACCTAGATCCGCGGGTCAACGAGCACCTAACGCCTCCCACAACATTTAACATTTATATGCTCGTCACTCAAAAGAGGAAAAGGCTGTTGAAAATACCACAGGGATAGTTAAAGCGAACGCGGCGTCATTAAACGGTCCTTAACGCATCACTTCGCTGGGAACTGACGTGCGCAAATTGACATTTAGCGCCTAAGACCGGGCCGGGCTGAGTTTTACGCCGCTGAAACGACCCATCCTAAACGGCCTTTAGTACGCAAAAAAGGACACGTCACCACCTGGAGTTTTCCCCAGCAGGAAGAAGAGCATTGATAGCAGGATGGTTTTCGGTCTTGCGAAGACAGGCGAGTGACGAACGCTAAGAAGCGGAAGGGACACCATTGTGATCCGACAAGTCTCCGGTACGCGGTGTTCCCGTTAATCCCCCGAGGCAACCGGTTGGGCGAACAAGCGGGGGAGATGAAGGAAAAAGCGCGCAAATGGGAGAGTTTGATCGGATTGCGTGGGATGTCTACAGGGATACTGTAGAGCTGGTCTTTGGGACAGGTGTAGTAAAGTATCGACCTCTGTCATCGTCGTCCTTTTTGTTCCTGAGTATTTTCCCGAGTCCGAGTCTTAGGTAAAGTACGATAATCGGTCTTGAGAACATCGATCATGACGAGCAATGACAAGCATCATCTCAGTATCTGCTAGGTGTTGGAAATACTTAACCATCGGCTTCTCTTCTTGCATCATTCCCACCATTTTGGCAACACACACCACCATTATGTTTGCTCACTTAATCAGTTGATCTGTTCATAAGCTACACAATCTGTATGTTTTGCGTTCCTATCAGTGAGATAACATGGACGTTCCGACCGTATTTCAATGCCAGGATAAAATCTGACAAAGACAATGTATCCATGAACGGATCTCGTCGCTATACGGACCTGATTTGGCTGCCAACATTGCTAGAACCTTTTGCCATGTAAACGGAGTCCTGGGTAGAATTTCCTCGTTGTCATTCTTATTTGTTCTCAGCATAAGGAGTCAGGGAGGCATTATTCCTTATATTTTCCTTTACTCCCTGACTTCGATTGAGATACTAATGACAGAAGAAGAAGTGAATGTTCCAAAAGGGTAAAAACTTGTTCTTCAGTCTTCTAATTTCTGAAGTGGACAATATCCGAGCTACACACGATAGTCAATTGCCAGTTTCAAAGCTTCTATGATGAGAAGAGACGGGTCATGAATCTATCGAAACGGTTATCAATATTTCCAAGATGAAGACAGTTTAAAGACACCCAAAGGTCTTGGGACTTGAACCATCAGCCGTTCCCAAAGCAAACCCTCAGGTCACTTACTGTTTCTGGAGTGTGTGCAGAATGGGGCTGTGGGCGATGGGCACTCGGGCCGAGGAGATGGACGGCGGAGGCGGGGGCGGCGCGTTGCCGCCGGAGGTCGTGGACCCGGAGGTCGGGTAGAGCGTGAAGCGCGGAGTCGTCGCCGGATTCTGAGGCACCGACGAGCAGCTGTTGAGCGTATGGAGCGCTGGAACGGGGAACTTAGAGAGGCGAAAAGGGACACCGGGAGCCAATCGATTTGTTTTGGCTAAGCACATGTGATTGGGTCGCCTGTTCCGGAGAGGGTCCCTAAGCCGCGGTGGGTGGCGGACAAGTGGGGCGTGGAGGGCAAAACAAAGGGGAGAGGGAACAACGGACTAATGGAAAGCGAAAGAAGGGCGTAGAACACGACTGCTTAGGGTTCTGTCGGATTGTTCGGAGCGCATTGGGAGTTTCCAGGTTCTTCCGCTTATCTTCCGAAAAGATCTACTTTAAGTAGGTTGGTACCCGACAGATTGGTTCTTCTCATTTTTGAAGCATTTGAAGCATTCAAACGTTCTAGCTTCGGTCTTTGACGTAACGGCTGGCTACTGATCTACTTATTAGTTACTGGAGCATCCCCAGTGGAAGGCTTTCCCTCTCATTGTTACTCACGCTCCACTTTCCCTTCCCGTCTGTCCAAATTTAGGCGCCATTGTTTTCGGGACGCTCAGTCACACCTCACATGCCTCTCGGGAAAATAAAAATAGAACAAAGATTGGGAAACAAACTCACAATTGGACGCGAACATGCTGGAGTAGGTGTCGGCGGTCAGATTACTCTGCCCTCCCTGACCGAACGCGCCCATGGACGTCGTCCCTTCCGACCGCGGTCTCAGGTTCGACGTGCTTTGGGACTGTCGGAGTCGTGACGAAGGCTTCCCTGAAAGCAGCAGATGGAAACAAAAATAAAACACCATATTCGCAGTGGGGATTAGCATAATCGGAGTCAGAACGCACCGCTTTTCACGTAGAGTTTCGGACTGCTGCTCTCGGTGCTGTCGGAGGAGGAGTGCGTTGAACTGAGCACGGCCTCCATCTGGCGCGAGCTTTTCTCCAGAGCTGTGGCCGCCATCTGGAAAGGTGCTACTTTCGAGTGGGAAGTAGGACGCGAAGGCAGGTGTGCTTCCGTGGCGCAATCGGTTAGCGCGTTCGGCTGTTAACCGAAAGGTTGGTGGTTCAAGCCCACCCGGGAGCGTTTCTTTTTTTTATTTCTTCTGCTATCGTTTTTTGACATCTGATTGGACTTATTGTGATAATGGAATAAAACGTAGTTGTTGAACCTCGCATGCGCGGGGACCACCAAACACCAAATGCTTCGCCGAATCAATCAAGTCATTCACCTAAAAGGAAACCACTTATGAAAGGGCGGAAAAGGAAGCAGTTCACGGCGTTTCCTGTTTCCAGCAAACTGATCCGTCCGCCAAAATGTTTAAGTTTGATGCACCATAGTAAAATACGAATAGGCCAAACACCCTGGCTTAACCTGGGGGAAGGGTCGCCAAATCGACGATTTTTTTCGGAGGGTAGGGTGTAAACCCCATACTCTCCATGGTTGGTCCCAATATCTAGTGTCCCTCTTTCGGAGGGTAGCGTCCAGGGGAGTCGCCAAGTCGGCGACGGTCCCCCAGGCCTGCTCCTACAGGAGACTTCAGAAGTTTGGCGAGATTAGAACCGACCCGAGAGCAAACGTTCTTGTTCCACTAATGACATGCTTCTTTCTAACGAATGTTAAGGTTCCTATGAACGCGCATAAATCTACCTTATGGGTCTACGTTACGTCCGCTGTGTCCAAACGCTTCAAAACGAACGTGAAGAACGTAATCTTCCTACAAGCGCACAGTAGTTCTCCAGGGCAAAAGATACGGTAGATAAGGACATTCCTAAGTCACCCCTCCCATCAACACACAGGTGTGTCACCCTGGCAGACATAACCCTTTGTGACGATAAACAAAAATTTTAATTCACGCGCCTAGGGAAGCATCTCAAAGAACGCCACCAAACACCAATCGATTCGCCCAGTACCAGAATCGATCTCGGCCTCCCGAGTCGGTTTAGGCGAACAGCACTGTGCTCAGAGCTAAAGATCAGCAGAGTACATTCACAACACGACTGCGACGCCCCAAGGCCGCCACCCTGCTGTCCCGCCGGCTCAACACTGACATCACTATGCTCCGCGCAGAATCCCACTTCTGAAGATCAAGTGACATCACCGGGGCAATAAACGCCCCCTGAAGAAGAGATCGTTGTCGCCGAGCGGGTTTGCTGTTTTGGACGTCGTTTGCATCTTGGCGCACAAGGAGTTTATTGGTGGTTCTGCACGCAGGCGGGAGTTTGTTGGGTCGTGAAGGGAGATTAGATTGTAAACTTTCAAAAACTGGAACGTTTAAAAGTGATGTCATGGAGGAGGAGGGAGGGGAAACGCTTCAATGGTCACGAGCACCGTCCTTGAACGATCAAAGTCCTCCTAAGGAATAAGAAGGTTTGGCGAAGATCTTTAGGTTTCTGCGGGAGCGAAATGCCGAACTCTTCTGCCAATGTAAATTGGCATAAAACTGGGAGCCTATCTGACACCTGACGCCTAAAACGCTGATTATAGAATTAGTGTCCCAAAATGGGCAAAACTCAAAATCAAGCTCGGTGGTTTTCCGAAACGATAATTCTGATTAAGTGCCTGACAAATCCCGTCGTTTCTATGAGCTGTGCGAGAAAACATTTTCGTTCCGTAAGCGTAACATAAATCCAAACATTGTCGGAGTCATCCAAAAATAAACGTTTTCTTTCTGCCACATTTTCCTCCCTGTTAGCTTTTTCATTCCCTTTAGTACATCCTACATACCCTTATAAGAGGTTCTGGTTACGCAAAGCCAATACAAAGACGCAGTAGATCGGCATTTCACTGTGAGTGCACAGGGGAAATATCGCCCTGATCTTATGGTAACTTTCGGGAAAAGTACGCCAGGAGCAGGAGCATAACTGGATAGGAGGGTTTATAAATCTCAATGAACACTCATGAAGTCTGGTGTTTGTCGCTTCCACAGATCAACGATCCGCTTCCAAGTAGATCAAGCTCACCCCCTATCAGAAAAATATTAGCACGCGCGAATCGATACGCCTCGAGCGGCGATAGTCGCGCGCAATCAAGCGCTTCCGAACTCGGTGAGACGGATTAAGGTGACAGAAAACGGCGAGCGGAATTCGGCGAGGAAGCGAACCGGTGGCATTGAGAAGATGTCGCTCGGGGAGGGTCCAGGTTGGAACCACGGCGAGCGCGGGGATTATGCGGAGGTTCTGGTTGTTGCACAGATCATGATGGCGCCAAAAACGTGTACTTTGTAGGCGCCAATGAAACATGAAGCAATAGTTACATTCTAGTGGTACTAGGCTAATACTAGTAGCTGAAGGAAGGACATATTTCCAGGTGTAAGAACTCCCGAGAAATACGGCATGAACGACGAACTCCCAAGATATCCCTAGAAGGTGTGAGCTGAGTTGCTCAGATCCACAGTACCCTGGGGTGGTTCGGAAGATCAATTTTGGACCTTTACGTCACCGCCGACGTAAAATTCTCGCAAAGGTCGCAGTTCGATCGCTGAGTCATGCTAGATGATGGACACAAAAACACAAAAGTAGCAGAAAGTGAGTCCTAGAAGTAGGCGAAGTAGGGGAACACCCAAGGAGCCGACAAGATCGAACACATTTCCAGTTTGCTCAAAGGACTTCTTCTTGCTCCTTGCACTCGTTTGTCGACGGTGGCGTCGCTTCCAGGTGATCTTTGGACCGCCTCGCCCTCCGATGTTACTGCGTGCGACTTCCGGAAGTTGGCCACCAACGATCAATCTCGACAGCTCCTTTGTAAGACGGAAGACATCGTCTTCGTCGCCTTTCCTACCCGTATACAACAATGATGGCCTAACGGGAATCAATCTAGAGGAGTTTGAAGAGAGAAAGCAGACTCTGAAATCTGGCGATATAGTGATCTGGCTGATCATGGCACTTTACGATCATCTCTAGCGCGTTCTCTGGTGTTCACAGTGCACCGCCAGCCACGGAAGAGGACGTTCTTTACGACCGCTTCATCTTTTCATAAACATCGCCGTGTTTACTCGAAGGACATCGTCGTCGTCGCCCTCAGCTACTCATATGCAAAAAGGTCCCAAGTGAAACCAGTTCGGCCAACAAAGGAGGCACTTGAGCTATGGATACAATGCTGGAACGGGCGACAGTTCCGACGACCGAACAGAGATCAAGTGGCGGAAGGCAGTTCAAGTTTTGTGCCTTTGGGGGTGATGACTCACAGGAGGGCGCGGCTCAGAGGTCTGGAGATCGAAGAAGGGGGAGGATAAAGGAAGATAAAAAAGAAACGCTCCCGGGTGGGCTTGAACCACCAACCTTTCGGTTAACAGCCGAACGCGCTAACCGATTGCGCCACGGAAGCACACGCGCCAGGACCCTTGAAACCGTACAGAACGCGGAACCTTACTTACATTTCTGACTTTCGCCCACTTTCTCGAGCGAAACGGCTTCTTCTCGATTTTCAAATAGACCATTCTTCGCCACCGGCCCTTCAAAAAGTGGCGCGGGTGGAGATATCTCCCGTGGACCGGGGTCGTAAACTGTTCGGGAACCGGTCAGCGCCGGGGTTGGCCGTGGGAGGGACTCAGGCGGTGGATTTTAACGGGCGAAACGGGAAAGGAAGCCGCAAAAGGTGTACCCGCTCGAACCAAGCGCACTGGAGGGGTTGTCTTCGCGCGATCGATTCATGATTTGCCCGACAGGAAGGAAGACGGCCGATCAGAGGGGAGGTGATCACGACCAGCTGCTTGGAAACATGTTGAAACAGTGCTCCGGTGGAACGTATTTTCACTGGAAACACTGCTCTGGTTTAGGCAGTGATGAAGGGTGACGAAATGTGGGTAAACCAACGTAAGGAAAGAACATTCTTCAGGGCTGCTTCTTTTTTAGTGATTAGGATGATCTATGATTCAGAGAAGTACAAGTACTGTACACACGAGTCGAAGACCTCATGTATCGACACTTGGGAGTAGAATGAAAAGCAAATATTATGAGGAAAAGAAGAAAATTGAAAAGGGTGTTGAGCTGGTATCATAAACCTACGGAAGAGAGGCCTGGAAATGGTGACACTTGCTGGGAAGACAGGGAAAGATGGGAAGACATTTTAAACCCAAAAATCACTATGAAAAGGCATATAGAAGCCATAAAAATATTACGGAGGGAAAAAAATGATCGCTCCCGGGTGGGCTTGAACCACCAACCTTTCGGTTAACAGCCGAACGCGCTAACCGATTGCGCCACGGAAGCACGTCTGCGGGGTTGATTGAAATGGTATGTATGCAAGAACAAGTCCTTCATTATTTTTAGTGTTTAATCAGCGCCTCCTAATATACTTGATAATAAGTTGTGATCTCTAAAGTCGTATTCAGAGCCTGGATGTTCCTGGTAAGTTTCTACACCATACCCCTTATACGTGTCAAGAACGTACCATTCGGTAGCAGCGTTTGAAGGCCTGCATCTGGTGCCAGAAGAACGGATCGATGCGGACGGAGGCGCCAGCATTCCGGACTAAACGATTTCTACCTAAACGAATCTGTTTGGGATCACTCACTTTCGAAGAGCGAGAGACCTTCGAAGTCGGAGGCCGTCTCGTGCCAGAAGCGAAGGAACCTCTCGGCGTCGGCGTCCTGCTTCAGCCGCAGGTGAGACGCCATCCTGAGCGTTCTCCAGCGCGTTTGCTAACGAAGTGGCCTCGTCAGGCACCTCTCTGGCGGTAAATCCGCTTTGCGTCGGTAACGAGCTCCACATCGAACGGGACATCACGTGTTGTGGGATTGGTGGTTACGGTAGTAGAGAACAATACCCATAAATAGTTGTTTTTGCTAACTTTTTGTCACAGAATGCTGAGAACGGTAAGCTAGCCAAGATAGCGAAGACGACGCTGGCAAGGAGAGTGGACGTTAAGGACTACAAAGAGTAGCCTTAGGAGGGTGAGGGCAGCTAATTAGTGTGGGGATTAGCGCCGATCGTCCATGTGATCTCGAAGAAGAAACGGGTTTTGGCAGACGTGGAAAAACAGAATTAAAAGGACAGCCATAACAACTTGTGAAGGCTCCGTTACAAAGCACAAATGTAACATCATTAAAGATGCCTTAATGAGTGCTTAATTGAACCGCTCCTGGGGCGGAAGGATCACGGCGTCAGAGCTGAGAAAGGCTACTTTGCTGCAGGTGAGACGACTCTGTCAGTTAGGGTATTCATCCGAATTCTGTGGAGTTGGGATTCCGGTGGAAGCCGGATCCATTCCGCTGTTTTTTTTTACTCATAGCTTAGGAGAGGTCGCCTGGTTAATCGGTTTTATAGCGCTAAATGAGTCCTTAATGAGTGCCTTGATGAGTCAAGAGTGTGGAAAATCGCCCTTTATTTGCAGGGAATTATAGTTTTGACTTTTTCAGCTATACGGACTTGAGCCTTAAATCAAACTTGTCGGGTTCACTCGCCTCGACTCCGAATCAACCACAGGTTCAGTAATCCCATTCCACGCTCGTTTTTTGTGTCTCAGCCTGCTCATGTAATAAACATGTTCCTGTTCTCCAATTCAGTTTGTAGTGTTTCTCTTTGTCGACTCTTCTCGTGGGACTGTATTGTTCTTCTGTTGGTATTGTAGAGGTAATTCAGCGCTTCTAGCCTGCAGTCTTCTATCGTCTTATGACTGAATTTTTGAATTAATATCAAATTCAATCGAAATTTTTGTCGTCCATTCACAGTCGTGTGGGAATACGAAGATCAAGAGCTAAAAGACACAGCCAAGCTCTGTCAAAAACTGTAAGCCACTTATCCTCGACTTCGGCTCAAGCTCTTGGTGGCACTGAGAAGGTGTCTCCAGCAGAAAGCACAATCAATTTTTGCTAATATAAAAAATAAGTATTCTGAGAATCCGGATCGACTGACCTCTCACATATCATGCCAAAGGTCGCAGGTTCGATCCCCCTCTCAAGCGGTGCATTTTGTTTTTTGCATCATTTTGCAATTCCTAGTGTAGAAGGCAATTCGAATTTAAAAGTGCCCCTTTTAGCGCGCGTGACAGCGCGATTGATCCTTCTTTAGTCCCCTTTTGAAGGCGAATTTCAGAAGTGCCTGAGGCCTCCAAAAAATGGGCTAAAATTTCGGACATGGTCCATGTTGTGGCAAACGTTGCACACTGCCTTTGTCTCCATATTTGTCTCTCCTGGCACGACCCCCAACAACATGTTTATCGCCGTGCACGTCTCGCGCTAAAGCCCTCTGCTGGCGACTTTCTATCGCTATTTTTAACGTCTCCGGCACGGCCGTAAAAAAGCCCTTAAACGCCAACGTACACTCACCCTAACGAGTCCGCTCCCTAATCGCCCCTAACACCCGAAAGACCTCCTTCTAATCCTCGGATGTCATGGGTGTCTTTGGAGTCCGGCCAGTCCATCGGAGTGGTTTCGGTTTTTATCCAGAAGCCATGTTTCTGTTTGATTTCTGCAGGGATTGTCTCCTTTTAACCGGAGGCTATCGGGAGATCAGATTCAGCCGCAGATTGTTATGATGAATTCTAGGCTAGGTTTTATGTGAGTATTTCCAGATTTGTTTCAGATGTAGGCAAACAATGAGGCGCGAAAGGTTCCCTATTGAAGAGCGGAACCCGGAACCCAGAACAAAAAAAATGTTTCAAAAAGCCCGGTTTCTAGCATAGTAGTCCGCTAATTCCCTTACATGGTGACTTTATTATTTCTTTTTTTTTCAGCCATTTCCCAGCACTTTGTAGAGTCCGCAATCCATGAGCGCCCGGTGACCCGACAGTGCGTGCGTCCACTTCAGCGGCGTGTAAGTGATAGCCGCGGGGTAATCCACTTCCGCAGAGACACAATCGGAGATATTTGCATATTAAGCGCCGCGGCGGCGGGAGTCTTTGGCGCGTGGATCGGACGCGGATTAGGCGCGCGTGAATGGTCATTTGAAATGGGCCTTCGTGCCCATGGACTGTCGGCAGTTCCAGGTGAAGACGGAGTGACCGCCGGCGCCTAAGTCGCAAATTGCTGGAGAAGAGGCCGAGGAGCCGATGACGCGGAGAGTTAAATGTAGGTTCGTTTGTTTGTTGTAAATCACGGTGTTGCTGAAGTGGTTGGGGTGGGAGTTTAGATGATTAATGGAGGGGACTCCACTGTGGTGAGAGAAATGGGCGGAATTAAGAAAAATGTGATTTGTAGGAGGCCATGGGTGAATTTTGTGAACAAGTAGTTGGAAAAGGTCGAAATTTTTGTACTTGTATTTATTTTACTCTGAGAAGGTCACAGTTTTGTAGATTTTTTAGTATCTGTCTTCAAAACAACTTATTTTCTGCTGAGGGTGTCATTGGAGGCTTGCAGAAGCAGCGAGTGGTGGTCGGTTGCCGTAGCGCCTGCAATGTGAAGCTATTTTCGTTGGAACAACTTGCCAACATTCTTAGGTACGCTGTTACTATATTTCGTCCACAGCTGTAGCTTGTCCACAGCCTCAAAGACTCCACAAATTTCCTCATCCAATCGCATTTTCCTGGAATGGAGCTCATCTGACCTGTCGTTCCAATTGTCTCCACTTGCACAAAGAGACACACGTAAAAAACGGCGAATAATTGACGCGTTGGGATCGCACTCTACTAGAGACCCCTCGAACATCGGTCTCCTCATTCCTGAGGAGTCCATCCCTCGCGATATTTCTCCACCTTCCAACCCCGCAGAACCGTTTTCTTGCGATCCGCGCGGGTTCTTTTTTGAGCGCGTCGTTTCGAGATCTTATCGGAGACGTTTTTCGCTCTAACTCGGAGGATCACTTCTCAAGCTCCATCAGATTAAATAAGTTAAATTCCCACAATTGGTCAGCCGATGTGGCTGCGAATAACACACGTCAATTAAGTCCCCGGCTGGAACAATCGCACACGGCGATATTGGAAGTGCTTGTTGCTTCTCGATCAATTCCGGTTTCAGCTCTACATACCTTTGACTCAGATGTCCCCCTGTGCCGTATGCCAAATCATAATTAGTAGTTTTTTATAGCTTGAGTTAATTTAACCTGTATGGTTAGGTGATTTTTTACCGTTTACGTCTTTTGTGCGCAAAAACTAAATCCTGACTCCAAAGATGGACTCCCAATAGTGGCGATCACACGTA
Organism: Steinernema khuongi; assembly: GCA_016648015.1. NCBI lineage: Eukaryota > Metazoa > Nematoda > Chromadorea > Rhabditida > Steinernematidae > Steinernema > Steinernema khuongi. The sequence goes on along the minus strand of JADLIF010001021.1, from coordinate 43,213 downwards.
GGACCAGAAATTGTCGACGTCTTGCTCTGGTTTCCAGAATGTTAATTAAACCCGATTTCAAAAGCAATTGCAATCAGATTTCGATATCTTGGTCGCTTATCACAAGAGCTGGAACGAGGGAAGTACCACTGACATGGGCTCCTCGCATAAGCCGCCTTCAGCCCCGATTCACTTGTAGCGGCAACCTTTTCACTCTCCTCGAACAGCACCCGCACAAAGGCGTCCCCAAAGAAGCGCAATTCTTTGAGCCCAGCCACACGTGACCGCCCTTCCTCTGACAAAGCCCTTCTTTTGTCCCCTCAGGGCTCCAATTCCAGAAGTGAGTCATAGTGGCCCCGGGCGCCGCTCGGCCACCTTCTTCTCGATTCCGATCGTACAGATCGCCGCCGAAGGGTCAATCCTTCCGACAGTTCGTCGGAACGTGCGAATTCCTCGCACTTCTCCTTCCTCCAGGGCGCTGTCCTTGCGCGTCAACGCGCGTGACGTCTGTTGCTCAAGAAGATGCCGCCACCGGCCTTGAGCCCTCGCGCGCCCAATCCTGTTCCGCTACGCTTTTTGCGACAGTAATTATCCATAATCTTCTTGTTCTTGACTCCTCTCAGTTTCGGTTTCCATCGTCAACGCGTAATTAAGACGCCGCGGCGATTCATTCCGTTGTCGAGAGGTCAGCAGGACGGACCCACTTCGGGACTGTGCTGTTGGAGCGCTGTACTGGAGAATAATAGAATCTCTGAGTGTTTATGGTTTGAATATTTGATATTTATGTTTTTTTTGCTCCTATATGGGAGTGAGAGGAACCCTATGACATGACGTGTCATGGAAGCTTTCAGTCGGGAGAAGATTTCTCCTGCAAAGAAGCACTTTTTATGCCCAGTTTTAGATTAGTTTTAGGGGTCAAGTATACAACCTATTGGATCATCAGATGTTATCAAGAAATAGTTCTCCAGTATAAGATTCGCGCTTCAGGACATAGACATTGTAAGGATGTGATTTCCCTAATGTACTTTGTTCGTAAATCAACCTTACCTACTTCAGCCTCATTAGCCATTAATTGTAATTTCGATGGATTTCTGCGGACAAGTGAGGTTCTACTCAGTTTTTGAAGACAGAGAATGTGTATCCTTGAGTAGTTCACTCAGGAACAAAGACCTCAAACGTCCTTCCCTCTCTTCAACTCTCTGTTGAGGGTTGTTTTATCTTTGCTGAGATCTTCTTCCGTTCGATAGTTTATCCTACCCACACCGGAGATGAGCCAACTGTCCCTTAAGCCGCAGTGGTAGCTATCTCTATGGGTTGGTCTAGTGGTAGATGCTGCATATTGACCAGATGCACTTTTGTGTCTGGCGACTCAGCCTTTACAACCCTGATGACCATTCTCCCTTGGCGATAATACCCTCGGAACCTGTTTCCGAGCGAAATCGCCAAAAAAGGAAGAGTCATCCGAGTGCATTCCAGCTTGAAATAAAACCCAATTCCAAAGAGCACATAGGAGTGACAGGGTGCACCGGAACCATTCCCACTAATACAATCTAACCCACAGAGGAAACAACCAACGGGAAAGTTGTTGTGGTAAACAAGGTTATTCCTGTCATTTCTCCTTTCATTAAAGCGTTCCCTTTGGTTCTACATTGTACGAGGAACCCCCAAGACTTTTGTGCAGAAATTCAGATAGAGAAGGAATTAGTTGATCGCTTTCAGATACGATCCAAGATTGTATCGTTTCTAAAAACATCGCGCATTCCATTTTGTGAACCGGTTGAAGGGTCATGGCGCCTTGGAGGTTTGAAGAAAAGCAGTTTAGGTTGTTTCTTTGTGTCCTGGAAGGACCTAGACCTAGAATCTCTCCACCAGGAATCCTTGATGGTGGTTGCCTCCTGGTAGGTACGCGGCGTGGTCAGTTTACTTAGCGCTCAGCGGCCTGTTCATCGGTTGGGACCAGGAGAATTGTGTCCTCTTGGGTGTTTGAAGGCCATCCCATGAGGTCTCCTGAATCTCTCGACTAGGAATCCTTTATGGAGCTGCCTCCTAGAATGCGCGCTGGCCAGTGCTCAGCGTAGAGCGGCCTGTTCATAGCGTCATAGATCGAAGCCAGTTCCAGTTGTTTCCTTGTGCCCTCTTGGTGTGTCCTTGAACGGCCCTCGTTCTCCTGTATCATTAACGGAATCTAGGAATCTTCATCGTTCCATTGGTTCTATGGGAGCTGTCCCTTAGGAAGTCCACAAAGTCCATATTCGTGTTGGTAAACAACGGCCTCGCCCCCCCCCTCTTTCCCTCCCCTCCAAGCACAATTACCAGCCGATGAAGGCCTTGTTCTCCTCCGCAGCGAAACGTTTGCCTTCTTGCAACAATCGTGCGACGATGATCCCTTTCGCCGTCTTCTAAGCCGCAATTACGTGTTGTGCACCCTTTAAGTCCGCCAAAGAACGCTGATTTTGCGGCAGTGAATGGAGTGCTTAATTGCCACCTTTCCAGCTTGTCACCGCCGTGGTCAGTGGCGCGCCGCCAGTGTCCGATCCGGATAATGATCCGATCCGGTTGGGTCGAGCGAGCGGGAGAGTTTCTCCAAATTTGGGTCAACTTTTCGACGCGCCGGTTGTCCACTTCATGTTTGTTGTTGGGCGGCGACATCTTCGCGCCTTTCGCGAGAAGTGATTTGCATAACTCGCGAGGCGACACTCAACCCACGCGAGCCGTTCTCGCAACCCATTTATCATTTATGCTGATTTAACGATTTCGGCCTGTATTGAACGTAATGAGGGGATATGTGAAACGCAAAGGGTCGCACGTCGGGATTCCCATCGTATCACTTCTCTTCCTGAAGTAGGACTCCTCACAGTCACTTTGTTTGCCCTAGTGCGTTGATCGATGTGTCCAAGTGTGTAGCGCTTTTAGGTAATAGCCACAAGGCCGGAGGTTCGATCCCCTTCAGGACTTTGATTTTTCTTTCTCGCGCTATTTTACCGCTTTTTGGTTTTTACCATTTTTTCTTGCTTGGCACGGTTTATAAAAACCTTAGCAAAAAAAACATTACAAAAAAAGACCCAGAAATGGCCACAAGGCAGAGTAGGACAGACGCATCCGTGGGCAATAAACCTCGTTTTTAAAGCAAAAAAAAAGTTTTTTTAGAAAAAAGGAGAGAAGATAGGAAAAAGTAAGATATAAAAGATGGAAACAATTTGAAAAAATGACCGCTCCCGGGTGGGCTTGAACCACCAACCTTTCGGTTAACAGCCGAACGCGCTAACCGATTGCGCCACGGAAGCATATCTCTTTTACCCTCCGATGATCTTATCACCTTGTTCATTTCCGATGAACTTCTCCTTCTCTCCTTCGCGGGGTAATGGACTCGAAACTCGCTCTTCCAGTTGAAAACTCCGAAATTCAAAAAATCGGACAATAGCTCATAAAAGCGGCGATCCCATAAAGCCGTCGGCAGCCGTTGTTGTGACAGGAGCGCCCCTATAATGCCCAAAAATCTGAATTAAACCCATCGGAGCGTGACCCTTGCATGAACCGGTTTCCCAGCGGGACGCGGACGGTCGCGCGCCAATTTCTTGCCTTCGGCGCGGTCCTGTTGCCCATTTTGCGCACCTTCGCGTTCACCTCTTCCAAATCGATAAGCCGCAAAGTGTTGTGTCATCATCGCTTCTTATTTCAAGTACTCTTGCAGGGATGGACCGGCAAGTGACCAGTCCGGCCCAGGCCGAGCCGGTCCGGCAGATCGAGCAGATCGAGGTCATCGAGCACCACATAACCGAGTCCTACAGGCCGATCGGGGCCGAGGAAGTCCGGCAGTTCAGGCCCTACACCTCCTACAGGACCTCGTCGGAGAGCCAGGTCCAGCATGGAGGGGCCGTGGGAGTGGAGTTCGACGACAGATACGACCTGACCGGCGAGCGTAATCGTAGTCTCGACGCGTCCTACTTGCAGTCCTCGGGAATGTCCACTTCGGGACTTCCGCCTCCGCCGCCGCCTCAAGTGGGAGCCGCCGTCAACTCCTATGGGTACGACGTGCATGAAGTGCACACTGCAGGTAAGAGGGTGTTTGTTTTCTGGCCTCATAAGTAGAGATCGGCATTTTAAGGGCTTTAGTTAGATTTCTGGAAAATCTAGAATGGGAAGGGAAGGAGCTATGACACAGTTAGATCTAACTGCTGCTGATCGCTAAGGTGTTCTTAGGGTTTAGGTTATCAGGTAGAAACTCTAATTGCATTCCTTAAACTCCTTCCCATAGAAATGCCCTTCAAAAAGGCTTTTCAGTAATGTGGTCAGAGTCACTTCCACTAATCGTCACAAACGTTCTAATCGAATCAAACCCCGCAAGGTGTTGCAACTCGATTAATTACGGTCGATTACAGCCCACGGGCGCAGTCTCCAGAAGATAGTTAGAACTGGTTCTGTACAACATTCCCAAAATTGAGGCGCTTCCTTCTTGGAACTTGGAAGTTCAAGACACACATCGCATTTTAAGATGAACCACCATTCAAGGATGTTTACCTTGAGGCAGTTACGAAACGGGCGTCTTCCAGGTCAATGAGTTCTGCGCCGGAAATAGTTTTTCCCGACATATTGGGGGCATTAGACCCTCAAAAGCGCCATTAAAGGCTGAGGGGGCAAAGAATCGATGGAAGGAAATGTCTAGAGTTGTCTTGACATAATAGGACACAAAAATGCGCACAAATCAGCATAAGCTAATATGGGCAATGGCTATAGTCAGCAATTGCTATGGTCAACGGAGCGCCTAGTTTCTTTGAGAAGGGCTATTTTCCTTTTGTTCCCAGTGGTCAAAGAGTACAAAGAGATAAACATTAAAAACTAGGACAACAAGGTTATTCCATTGTGTTGAATCTTCCAAAATCTAGCGAAGTCCCTGTAAGGGACCCATCTTTGCCTTCTATGGCCTCCAGCTACAAGTTTTGTTATAAACATGTGAGAGCAAACAGGGGATGTTTGTATGTAGAGAGGAGGTAAACACGAGAATTACTATTTCCTAAACGACCCATCATTGATATTGGTAGATGTTCATACAAAAGCAGCTTTTTTGGTCTATTCCTTCCTCTTCTTCTTTGCTTTGGGCAATGGTCCTATTGAAAACACACATAATGTGGGAAAATCGAAAATAAAAAAAATAAGATCATCATGTGGTCCAGTCGTTGATCTCATTAAATTCCCAAAAAACAACCACTGCATCCGATAATTGCAGAAGGAGGCGCGCGGATAGTTCAGACGCACGGCGCGGGACAAGTGGACTCCTCGTCGATCATGCAGGACCGCAGCTTCCAGGAGCGAAGTGCTCAGGACTCGGCTCTGACCCAGTCCACCTCCTACACGCAAGACAGAAGCTTCTTGGAGCGGAGTGTCGTCGACACGACTCCCCCACGACCAGGGGTGTCCTCCGCGCTGCGGAGTGGCGCCAAGGAGGTTGGCTTCTTGGGAACAGCCGGAGCTCTGAGGGAGAGCGAGGTCGACGGAAGGTGAGTGTTTGCCTTGGGGCGATCATGTGGAACCTTTGACGCCGATTTGGCGCAAGGCGTGCTGGGAGGGTGTTAGTGTACGATTCGGCCATGGAGGAGAAAAGGTCTCCTTTTGCCCTGTTTTGTTGACATTTCCTAAAAGTGTTTTTTCAGCCCGCTGAGTAGGAAAGAGAGCTATCGGCAGATGCAACGGAGCCAGGAGATCGAAGGAGCTGGCGTATATGCGGTGAGTGGCTTTAAGTAATGAAAAAATTGGACTGGTCGACGAAAAGACGAAAAAACGACAAAAAAATTACAAAATTAAAAAATAATCGCTCCCGGGTGGGCTTGAACCACCAACCTTTCGGTTAACAGCCGAACGCGCTAACCGATTGCGCCACGGAAGCATATCTGCGATGTCGCACGATTACCTTTTCAGCCACGATCGGAAGCGTCGCTCGTCACGGCCGGTTCTTCAGGCCAGGGTGACAAATCGTGGACTTTTATGCAAACAACCACCCAAACAAAGACTCAGAAGGGAACGACGCGTGGCCTCGGCTGCTGGGACAGGACCGTCCTCTTCTGGCACAAACTCCAAGACAGATTTAGGTACCCGACCTCGTGATAAGCATAGCCTTAAATCCCTTGTAGGAACACAGAACGCACCCCAGCCTTCTGGTGCACTCTCCTGCTCATACTCCTCTTCCTCTTACTGCTCCTCTTCATCCTCTATCTCATCATAAGCTCAATATTCACTGCGTCCGGCGTCCAAAGCCTTCTCCTCTACCCCCCGGTTTGCGAAGAGTGTGCCAAGAAGAATCCCATGGCTCTGTCCTCACAAGCACCAAGTCGTCTCTACACCCATTGGTTCAGTCCCTCCCAAGTACACCTTGAACTAGTCGGGAATCCGCCCTTCAAAAGCAACTCGTTCACCGCCATCGACTTCGATACGGTAGGACTACGGTAGCCCATTATGGAACGTCTTTCGGTTCAGGGCTACATCGCATATGCCGATCACGCTCTGACGGACGACAAGGGTCGCCATTACACGTGCTTCCTCATGTCGCTGGACCGGAGCGCGCTGCCGTCTATGTCTGTGTTGCGAGACGGTGTCCGCTCAAGCGAAGTCCATTCGCAGTTCGGATGGCAGGAGTACTGGCAATACGTCGCGGAGCCCATTGAGCCGGCGCAATTGGCCGGAAAGTTCACGGAACCGATTAAGGACTGCGAAAACGCGAAGTGGTACTTCTTGAAGCACACGGTGTACACTCGAGGTAGGACACGTCCCAAGTAGTTGACATCCTTAGACACACCGCTCACCATCAACCAAGACTTCCTAAACGACCTTTCAGACGCGTCCTGCTCCGACTGCTGGGACTTCTGTCTGCCAGACTACGCCGTCGTGCGGAGGCAGAAGTACGAAGACGACGTCAGCATAGGTGTTCGGCGCCTTGACTGCTTCCGCCTGTACGTGCCAGAGTGGGCGCGCTTCTCCGTACGCTCGGACGCCACCGGTGGACACTGGAGCTACCCCGCCGTGAGCTCGAACACGGAGCGCGACGCTTATGGCAGCTGGGTTTCCTGGTCTCCTTCCACGAGGGCCTTCTAATAAGATAACTGCCTAATACGTTTTCCTGTACAGAGTTTATCTTCCTTGACCAATAAATTCTAAAATAAAATAATAAATAATAATTCATAGAGGCCTGCAGTGTTGACACGAGCTCATGATGCTCTCGTAGGGTTCGACTTGTACCGTAGTCATCTTGATCGCGTGCTTCGTCTTCAGGATCTGACTGGCGGCCTTCATAGTCTCGATGGCTAGCTTCGCGTCTTCTGAAATTGTAAACCATTTTGCACAATAGTCACATTTAAGCATTTACCTATGGCAAGATGGACAGAGAGGGCAGTGTTCTCCATGTTCAGCGACCACACGTGGAGGCTGTGGACCGTCTTCACGTTAGTCACACTGAGGAGATCGTTCCGGAGCTCTGAGTAGTCGATATGCCGCGGCGTGGCTTCCATTAGCACCAGATAGATATCGCGCATTACGGTAATGCTTGTGATGAGGACTATAACTGAGAAGAGGAATGTACAGATTGGGTCAGCCACTTGGTATCCGGTGAACTTGATGATGACGGCGGCAACAAGAACTCCGACGCTCTGGACGAAGTCGCCGAGAACGTGGACGAGGGCGGCACGGACGTTTACGTTCGTTCTGAAACGGATCGTACGAAAATGGGTACAGGGGAAAATATACTAGTTTTGTCATCTTGAGAACAGTTTACTTACCCAGCTCCATGGGAGTGTCCATGGCTTCCACCGTGCGAATGTCCGTGGGAATGGCCGATGTGGAGTACGGCGCCCATCACTAAATTAAAGAGAACTCCAACAGAGGCGGTAATCAACATGGTGTCCACATCGATCTCGTAGTCCTTGTTGATTATCCGCTGGATGGCCAGCATCACCAAAATCGTCGTCAACACCCATATGATGACGATACTGAGGGTAGCACCGAGGATCTCGGCCCGTTGATACCCGAATGAGTGGCGCTGGTTTGCTGAGACAAGAAGGGTACTCTATGTTTTTGAACATCACTGCCACTCACCCGGAGATCTTGCAGTTCTTATCGCGATGATGGAGATGATAAAGGACAGTAGGTCACTAAGCATGTGTCCGGCATCGGTCATAATGGCAAGCGAGTGCGCGATGAAGCCGCCAGTGAATTCTGCTACGATAAACAGCGCGCTTAGCACAGCAACGGCTATGAGCACTCTTTCTGAGCGTGTATCCTGCAATTGAGACATGAGACAGAAGCTAGGATGTCTAAGAGACTAACCGTTGTGCCATTGAGCAACTCAGAGTGACAATGTTCGGTGAGGACTCCATCGTCGAAGACAAACCCGTTACCGTACCCGTTCAGACGATCCTGTTCGTCTCCGTTGTCGTCTTCTTCTTCAGGAAGGAGGCGCTCGTGAATCTGGTCGGAGACATAGTCGGTCATCTGAAACGTGCGGCTACCCCCAAGAGCGGTCGAAGGGAAAAAAGGACGGCCTTAGGGAACGACTCCCTCCTTATCAGTCCCGTCACCAGCAGAATTCAAAGTAAACGTATCGGTCGCAGAGCCTGACACTTGATAACGAGGTGAATGTCCGCGCCATTACTTTATTCCCGTATTGCTAAGACGCTCAACAACTTCAATATAAACATAAATTAACTGTTTTGTGAGCGGACCAAGAGGCGGATAAGGTGACTGTGCGCTTCGTGGAGTTGGTGGTCCATTGCGGCGAGGTTTTTTAGTTGTGTCTGAATCAATGATTAATTTCTTCCCTCCGTGGGAAACTTTACCTTGAAATTCTCGTATGGTTCTTTCATAGCCGCGGTAAATGTCTGAGCTAGGTCGCCAACGCTTACATCATGACGCGCTTCCTCCTCCTCCAGCTCAAAAATGACCGTCTCGCTTTGGTCTTGCACGTTGCTAAAGCACATATCCCGCTTCTCCCGTTCCATGTGGAACTGTGAAGAGAACAATGTGTACATCTTGCAGAACCTTGATATGCACGAGATAATTGAGAGTATCATACGGTAAACTGCTGATCCTTCTAGACAAAGATCACTGTAGATAGCTTTGATGTATAGACGGTGGAGCTGGATAACACCATCCAAGCTGGTCGCTTCGGAGAGTGCTTCAGTGAATTCCGTGGAGTGCTTAGTAACGACCTAAAACATAGCGTAAGAAGATACTTTGAGTAGAGAATTGATATTACTTGATTGACATAGAACGTTAGTCGAGCTGTGAACTGGTTCATAATGAAGAATCCCAGTGAGAACTTATTCAATAGGGACGTCAGTTCTGCAAGAATGATAAATGCAAGTGGATCGACAAGTGAATAAGTGACTTACTAGTGCGGCCGACAGAGAACTCCTGTTTCACGTTTTCCCTGCGGAGTTCTTTACACAGTCTCATGTGCTCAAGGGCCAAATTCATGGAAGTATGTCGCGTTGCAAAGATGTTCCAGACGAAGCGGAAGGTGAACATATACCGTTCCAGAGAGTTCCAAAGGATGACACGGATTATAGGAGTTTCCGCCGCCGGGGAGTACAAGAAGTTCAGCCGAATATCGGCGAGGGTAACATCACAGAAATCGTGCGACATCGTTTGTTTCGTACTTAAGAAAAGACACTTCTCGAAGGGAAATGTCGCCCACGATTTGCTGCGATCGATGGCCAGTTTTAGTGCCCTGGAGGCATCATGGAGTCCGAAGTTCGGTTTAGAGCACACATTTCTGCAAAAAATGAAACGCTGCTATCAACTTCTAGAGGCAGTAGCTGTAACTTACCGTAACTCTTCGTAGAGACGCGTGGCAAAATCCACGTCTGTCAGCATGAAATGTGTTCGCATCGCTCGGATATGATCGGCAAAGTGGTACTTCTCTCTGAGGTCCTTCAGTAAAACGCCATTGCCCATTTCTTCCAGTCGCTCAAGAATGTTGGCCAACACATGGAGATCGCTGCTCGTGTAGTAGTAGTGCGGTTGGATCTGATCGACTAGTTGGCGATGCTCTTCCCATCTCGCAGTGTACAAGTGCTGATTGTTCGACAGCTTCAGGAACCACATCGCCTTTCCGATGGACAAGATCTTCTCAGTTAGCAGCGGGTACTGCTTTAAAAGTCCCGGCACAAGCGACTCGGCTGTCTTGAAGCGGCGATTCCAGGCTTGGTCGTCAGATACAGTGCAGTCGCAGTAGAGCATGAACTGGAACATCGCACGGTTTCGCTATCAGTAGAGAAGGCTCACCTCTTCGTTGAACTCGTTCAGTTCTCCGTACAACAACCAGTTCTTCACTAAGTCGTGGAAGCACCCGTACATTTTCTGCGCGATCTCTTCAGCACGTTCATGTGCCCATGAGATGGAGGGCGAGCACAGAACAGGGCCAATCACTTCTATGAGCAGCTGCATTCCACATCTCACTGTCCGCGAACGATCGGCCGTCACGTTGATCTGCTCAGTAGCTGCGTTGATCCAGTCCACAACGACCTGCAGCCGTGGTCCCCAATCGGCAGCGAAGAAGTTCAGGTGGCAGAGGCGAAGAGATTTTGGATCTGTGCGGAACTTCTCGTACAGCTGGGCTACCTTCTGCTTGAACGGTGCGATACAGCAACTGTCTACCGCAAAGTAAAATGCCTACAACCAAATAGATAGAACAGATTACCGTGAGCTACTGCCTTACCCTAGCCATGACGTCCGTGCCGAAATCGCCCCTCACTCGTTCAGATAGCTGCTTTGCGAGCCCAGCAAGTTGTAATATCACTTTCAGCTGCATTCTACTATTCGGCTGATACTCAAACAGCGCCCGCTTTGTTATTTGCGTTGGCTCGACGAGGTATCCACGAGCCGAGTACCGGAACAAGTCGCCCATGTGTCCGTTGAAGGCATCCAGGACTTGTCTAATCACATCGTCCATTTCGATTGGCTTGTAGCCTTCGCCTTCAGCGGTTCCGTTTGAGGCCATAGAAGGGGCAGGCGAATCTAGAAGCAGTTAATGTAAATTTTATCTGAGAGGATTTCAAAAGCTTACGATACTTGATGTGTTCAAAGTTGAACTGCACAGTTTTAGGCTGCGGCGTGCTCGTCGCGACCGGTCGCATTAAAGGGATCAGGAGATCCTTTCTAAAATTTGCTATGTGTTTTACGGCATAGAAGGCTAACTCACCTATTAAGCAACATAAACAACAGTTGAACAACTGGATCGGAGCGAGCATCTAGAAGTGCATCTCCGTTACCCTTATGTGCACGGAGGATACTTTTGTTCTGACTCGGAGTTTGCGGCATCACCGGTGGGGTCGACGCGTTCGAGTCCGTCGAGTCCTCCTTTCTCTGCTCCAGAAAAATTTTGATGTCAAGGAGAAACAGTAGTACACGCAGTGGGTCGTTGATGCTCGCCTTCATGAGCTCATAGCGCTGCAGGAACTCCGTCCTCTTCTTCTTTTGCGCTTTATCCAGGAACTTTTTTGCCATATCGTACTGTGCGGGTAGCACATTTTTGAACTGGAGCCATCGCAATGAGAGGGTTTCCATGTCTGTAAATCAAGATGAAGAGCAATTGTCATCTTGCGTCTTACCGAGCTGTGGAAAGTACGAGCACATTTCAGGGAAAAGCCTCGTAATTGCTTCGTGCTCTTTGTCGTTCCCATGGTCGACGTCCATATCTGAAAACGCAGGGATTATAATGTCACTGACAAGTAGCCTTCCACTTGAAAACATGCAGAATGATCCTTCACGGTTTGGCGTAACTGTCTCTTTGAGCAGTGTTCACTTATTTGTCTACGGGACAGAAGCCAAGTATCGTGTTGTCTACAGACAAACAAATGTCCTTTACAACTGATATACAGCAGTATATCCCAGCAGGATTCCAACCGCCTCAGAGTCAGTGCCTATTTGTTTGTTTCGGGATGACAGCAGCCATCTTTTGCTGTCTACAGACAAAGAGTGCAGAAATGTCAGAAAACGGATTTGCAGGGCTTATAAAGAAAGGTACACTGCAGGACCCAACCGCCTCATGTATCAACTATCGAAGCAGTTTCATCGAAACTTTCATTTAACATAACAAATCACAATAACATAAGACTGTTTCGTGCACGGGTGCACAAAAAAGAATCACCCAGGCAATGGGAAGCCGTATTAGACTTCAACCACCACCTGGGTCTGCTAATTCTTCTTGAAGCCATATTTCTTCCGCTCGTAGAATAAGTCCGTCTTCGCGCTTCCCAAGTTGACAATCTTCGGACAGCCATCTCGATCCTTCTCCATTAACGTGCACTCCTTGCAGTAGTACGCATCGCTGACTCCTTGACCACCGCAGATGACACAGCGTCCTTGATACGATCCGTAGTTGCACTCGTCGCAGATTCTGACCAACGTGCATGGCCGAACGTATGAGTCGCAAACGACACAGCGGCCGTCACCTAAACGAGAAGAGATTAGCCGTCAAAATCCAGCGCTTACATTTGTCGCAGAGACGTCCAATAGCGACGCCGGGCTGCTTCCGACAGAAGATCAAATCGGGATGGTGCTTCGCCATCTGAAACGACGAGTTATAGTTCAGAACAAGGGAAATCAGCGAAATAACGCGAGAAACAAAGGCGGATAAGGTACAGCGGACGCCAAAGGTGACGCCAAAGTCTCGAACAGCGATGAGACAGGACTTCTACAGACAATTTGCAGTTCCAACACAGCTGACTGGCAATCGATGCTGAATCGCACTTTGCTGATCCGCGCATTTCGATAACACCATCGAAATAAATTCAACACAGATGATGTCTTTCGCGCGCACCGCTATTCAGGTCTCACCCGGAAAGAATCAATGGGAGATATCGAAGGACGTCAAGGAGCCAGTTGCAAGTTGCAGGTTTGCTAGACATAAGAAACAACGTTTATGTAGCAACGAGAAGCAAAGTTAATAAAAGACAATGTTCCAAACTTAGAAGAACTGTTGGCGCTCCTTAGCGATCAGCTCGTGGCGATGCTTCAGATACTTCTTGACCAAAAGAAGATCAGCACGCAGGTCCTCTGGCAGGCGTTCCAGCAGGCCTTCTTCTTCGAGGAGACTGTTCAGATGATTCTTGAGATCTTGAATCTAAAGGTAAGCTCAATGAAATCATCACCAAGAAGAAAGTCAAGGACGCTTACCTCAAGCAACTTAATCGAGAACTTGCTGGTCGAGCGATCTGGGTGGAGTGACTGCACCTCCTTGTACGCATTCTTGACCGCCTTGTCAATTCTCGCTTCAGTGTCACGGCTCTAAACAAATATTGCAAATACAACGAGCTCACATAGCCGAACTAACAGATTGGGGAACTTTGTTGAGACGAATGACGCGGCTCATGCTTTCTTCTTCTTCAGTGTCCGGTAGAGCACAACGGTTGTTGTTGTCGAATCGCATATTCGATTCCTCATCATCGCTGCTTCCCTTCAGGTAGGGGAGACGTCTGGGGCCAAGAGTGACACGTCCTTCTCCGGCAGCGCTCCTCTCAGAACGGGGCTTCTTGTCGATGTTGAGGAGTTCAACTTTGTCACCAAGGCGCCGGACTTCATCCCGGGCGCGGTTCATTTCACCGTCACTGTTGCGAAGCTCATCGTAGAGCGCATTACGTCGTTGGTCAAAGGAACGGCGACGCAGTTGACCGCGCTCGTCAGAGCTGGCGAACTGACGTTCCCTGTCGCCTCCAGTTCGGCCTCCTTGGCGCCAGTTGTTGCGGACTTCACCCCTACGTTGGTCTTCGAGGTCATTGCGGCGGTTCCACGACCAGCGACCAGTTCCCTCACTGCGTTGGTTGAACCCAGCCTGACGTCTGTCCTCTCCTCTATTATGGCGATGCTGGAGCACTTCCTTAGCAGGTGACTCTTCCTTGCGCCGAGGGGGCTTCATGTACTCGCGCTGCTGCAGCATTTCCGATTCAGATGGACTGGAGTCCGACGAAGTGTAGATATTCTGAAGAAAAGCAATTATGTTTTTGGAGATAGCGAAGACGACTTACGATCTTTTTCGATGCCATGTCTGATGCTTGAGCCACTGAAAGTAGAAAAATTACATAGGAAGGTCCTTTCTAAAACGCCAAGACAAAGAAATGTCAAAATATCCCAGATGTACACGGTAACACACACAGCGCAAACCCAGCCTCAACCCACAAACAAAACTTTCAAAGTACTACAATACGGAGACAAAAATTCCGGTCAAGACGCATCCGAACTTCCAAACCACGATTCACATTTATCCTGTGAGACCTGGAATGGTATTCTGACAGCGGGAAGAACATGAACTGCTCGATTGGGCGCGGTGAACACGAGAAGGAGGGAAATTCAGGTACATGACTTGTGGTTCAGGGCCTGGACAACAGGCGGATAGCTGACCTCGTCAGCGAATATGGGAGATGGGCGGTATTGGATAAATTTCCCGAATTGTTATTGTATCGGACTCTTTTGTGAGTTCAGTGCAAATGGCGATACTGTGGAGAAGGAGGACGTGCAAAGTTCCAGACACACGCACACAGACATAATTCATTTGAAAACCCCAGAGGGAGTTGGTTGGTTCGTTGATAGTTTGCACGGGCTAGACAAGACAATAGGAAGACGAGACAAAGAGACAGGCACCTATCGTTAGACCGTGCACCGCAACCACCTCGCATAGGTCCTTAATTTAGGGACGACGGTCCCCTAAAACCATCGTCGAGCGTTTTTCAAAATCAATTGTGTCGAGAGGAAATTCAGGTGATATTTCCACCACGTTGTAGCAGTTGCTACTTATGCATGTGTTAGGCCAGTGAAAGCCGACTTGCGGCCTAAAACTGCTGGCAGTGTTTTTGCTACGAACCTTGAATGCAAAGTTCTAAAGTCGAGCTCTGTATTATGTACCCTTGATGCTTCTATTACAAGAACTCTTTATGATTTATTACAAAACTTATTACGGCACACAGAAACATCCATAGGGTATTTACATCTGACAGCAAGCTACGACAAGCGACACCAACACGTTTACCCATAACACTAGCGTGCCGCGTGAAAGACGATACCGGTTTTCGATTTTGAACACTTTGGGCCTTTTCAAGGCGCCTACCTATTATTGACGGGATTGTGATAGATAAGATCGTCAACGGGGTTAACGCTCCATTGGGATTGCGTTCTGAAATGTCGATTGATGATTTGTGTTTGTGACTTTCCATACCTATCAGATTTTTTCAGCGGTCGTACGTTACCGTACTCGGCGTATTCGGTATTAGCGATCGTCTCGGCGTCCGCTTCCTGCTGGAGATTAGTCATCGATCGACTAAAAGCGGCTGTTTTCCGCGATAAAGCGCCATTCATGAGGACAGGCTGCTTTTCTTTCGACTTCGGATAGGAAGTGTCAGAAGCGACGCTCTCCATGTACGTATTGATGGCATGGTGTCGGTTCTCGTGGTAAGGTGGTGGCCGTTCGGTCGTGACTCCTATCCGAGGAAGACGGCTGTTGTGGATAATTTTGCTCAGGTCTGCTAAGGGTGGGAGACTGGAAGACGAAGTGGCTCCCTCAGAGTCTGAAATTGAAGTTAAATAATGGTGGGCGGTACCGTAACCACCTCTGTCGTCCGTTGAGCTGTCGTCACCGTTTCCATTGCAATGAAACATCGTGAGGAGTACCGGAAGGATCACGAGTCCATGCAGCGCTCCTAGGGTGATGACAAGGACGATCGTTTTCAGGAATGACTGGAAGATATAGCTTCCGGTAAAGGCCATGAAGGAGACTCCAATAATCGTTGACGAGGCGCTTTGGAGAATCGGCGTTCCCACGGTGTAGAGCGCATTACGAACTCTTTCGGAAGACGTGAGGTTTACTCCCTAGATGTCCGTGTAAGAGGCGTCTGCGGTGCATACCATACCTTGGCGAAGTTGTAGGCCAGATGAGCGGCAAAGTCAACGCAGAATCCGATGCTCATAACGATGGTTACCATGGAGACGAAGTCGAGCTTCACGCCCCAGAAGGTCATAAAGCCAAGGATGCCGACGTTGATTGAGATGATGCTGAAGCACACCCAGAGCGAGGCGATGGGTTCAGGGATGAGAAGAAGGGAGACAGCGATAACTGCCGCGCCAGCGTAGCCGATAGAGGAGAGTGTGCCAGGGAGGATGGCATCGTACTGTTCGGCGAACTAAAAGGAGAATCGCAAATCATGGAAACATCGGGCCAATCTTACCTCGAAGAAATCGGCATAAACACCCGTTGGAAGATCACTCAACGCCGCCAACGTCCGGAAGAGGTGCATAGAGTCCGTGTAATTCTTCACGCTCATGGATTTCAGATTCACTGTAAATCTCGAAGCATCCAAGTATGTGCCAGTCGCATCGAACACGATGTCTCTCCTGTACTTGGCGAACTCTGGACGCACGAGGAAGACCTCCTTTACAAGGTGTACAAAATTGTCTTGTGTGATCAGCATACCCGACGCTTTAATGTGGGCCAAGAAAACTCGGATCCTAAAATTGTGCTCTAGGTCATTTAGAAGCAGATATGACCCACCATGAGTCACCAGATCCCGTATAATGAGTGTGTTCATAGTACGCGACCTCCTGTTCCAAGACGTTCCATATCCTCTTCTCGCCCAAGTTCACTGTGGACAAGTTGTATACCCAAACGTGCAGGTGCAGGGGGAGACCTCCTAAAGCAAAGTAGGCTAGATTATGGCTTTGATTATGTCTTACCAGAAAAATACTTTTCGCCGAGTTGAAGAGCCTTTTTACCATAAGAATCCTCGGGCAATAAGTCGTTGGGATCCAGTCCGACTTTGATGTAATTGCATCCATAAATAGCAATTCCCTATAAGAACTTGCCTATCTTCTCTCACAGTGTTGGTAGACTTACGAGGTAGAACACAAATCCACATATGACTGCCAGTCGGACAAAAGGATTCAGCAGTAGTTCCACATAAGTCGTTCTGAAGAATTTGGCGAGGTAGTGGTTTTTCTCGAAGCTCTTGTCTACGTTCTTCTTATTCCTACGTTCATTAATACTGTCCACAGTCCAGTATTTCGAACTCGCTCCCGCCTCCTTCCTTCTCTGCTCCCGTTTTTTCTCCAGGTTCTTCTTCTCGTCCTTCTGTACCTTGTAGAAAAAGAGGCAATGTCGGCCTTCTACCTCTCTCTTGCAAGTGAGAACCATTATGCCTGCGAAGAAGGTGAGTTGATAGACGTAGGTGAACAGAACGGCTGCGACGGCATAAGCACAGAACATCTAAAGCGCATATGCATTAGCTAATATATAGATTAATAATTCACATTACATTCACACTGGGAAATGGAGTCATGCAGCCAACTCCGAAGGATATCAAGTCGGTTAGCGAGGTTACGGTAATGGAGACGGCGGCGTCCTCGAATGTTTCCATCATGCGGTGAACGAGAGTGCATTCGTAGTTTGTGGAGCGCCATGCGGAGAGAAGGATGAAGACATTGTCCACTCCGACGGCTGAAAACATGTTTAGAAATACGACGGTATTGAGTAGAAAAATGAGAACGAAGACCATAGACCATGCTTTGCCTTTCCCATTCCAATATACCATCACTGGCACCTCACCCCTGTCCAAGTCCTTCACCCAGCCTTGGACCATTTGTTTTCAGCTGCACACCCTGTGCAAAGATTAAAAACCAGCTACTGCAGCGAAAAATGGAAACAGAGGCGATTAGCTTATCGGACATTTTGGAAAGGAAAAATCGTTCGTGCAAACAACGCCTTTTTGTTAGGGAACCACAAAACAGCTGCCACAAGATTATACACGATGCTGAACGGCGCATGATTATGAGAAGTGGTTTTAAGAACTTGGAACATGTGGCTGACCTCATCTTGGACATTTTAGTTCGAATTCTGATCTTCTCGACGATTCTTCTGTCAGTATTTTCGTTCTTACAAAAATTCCGATTTACCTCGACACGCGTGTAAGATGGCATCACAGGCACCTCACCCCGCAAAGGCCAACGTTTTTAAGTGATCTAGCGCATTAATACTTCGATACCTCCGAGCTTTTCCGGTTGTTTTGTCATTTGCGTGCACGAGCCGCATCCACTTGAGCACTCTCGCTCGCTGTGACCAACGTCGTTGAGTGGCTACGCTGACTCGATTTTTCAGAAAAACGACGACGTATCGAGTGGCGTGCTCCCTATTGGCGCCCTTCGGGCTCACAAAAAAACAAAACAACGAAAACGAGGCGCTGTCACAGGGAACTCCGGCCTTTGTTGTTGCAGCAACTCGTGGGAAGTTATTAATCGCCTGAGCAAATAGCGCGCGCTTGCCTGAAAGCAGTCACGGTCACGGAGATGTGCTCGTGAACGTGTCGT
Source organism: Steinernema khuongi (assembly GCA_016648015.1). Lineage (NCBI taxonomy): Eukaryota > Metazoa > Nematoda > Chromadorea > Rhabditida > Steinernematidae > Steinernema > Steinernema khuongi. The sequence continues at coordinate 24,904 of JADLIF010001021.1, read as the reverse complement.
AAACAAAGACACTGGAGACAGTTCCTTTATATAGATGGCAGAGTGGACATGGACCTGGGTCAGACCCAGAATTTTGAAGAAGGAAACGTGTAACTTCTTGGGTCACGTGTGTCGTCGTAGGATCAAGAGTAGTGACGTCTGGACGCGTTTTGATTTGTGCAAAAAGAAGGAATGGTCGCACGGGGCACTGTTTCATTTGTTTGCATTCGGAAGTGCGTCGGAAGAATGGAAGAAGTAGACAGAATGACACCTTGCAGACGTGTGAGATTAGGACTGTCTCGTCTTTTGTCTACATACGGTTTTTGCAATGACAGCTTGCGTGGCAGTAGACGTCTGAGATTAGAGCTGTCTTGTCTTGTTTTTAAGCAAGTGTAATCTTCGCAGAGTTAATGAAGGGGAAGTAGGATGGGGTTAGAAACTGAACTTTGGACATCTGCAACTACGACTTTGGACAGCTGGACTCGTTCAGGCCTTCAATGGTTTCCAATTGAGGACATTAGTTCCAGGAATGTAGCATTTGAGTTTTTGTGAAACCGGCCCCAGTATCATGACAAGAAACTCACTGGACTAAACTAAACGACTTCTTGGAAAGCATTACGGCGACGCCGATTGGACACCGCCATTTTCCCAATTTGGTCGACATACCTTTTGCTCTTTTACTCTTTTGCGTTTTTGCCCCAACCTTTCAGCGCCTTTCTTGTCCGACTTCCTCTCCGCACGCGCGATAAACTATGGACAAAAGGCAACAGTGGGTTGGGAAATCCCCGAACGCTTTGTGTCGCGTGTCGTTGTGTCTAATCTCCCGCGCCGGCGCTATATTTGTCCACTATGGTCGTCTCTGCGGTAAAAATGCGCAACTACGGACTTACAGAAAATGATGAACGGCATAGAGTAGACGATGCTGGTGACATTAAAGCCAATGAGAAGAAGGACTCCGACTCCGGAGACGATGGCCATGGCGGCGGAGATGACGCCTCCAACGGCTAGGAGGGGTCTTGAGCGAGTCCATGAGAAGACGCAGCACATGACGACGGTGTAGGTGGAGACCACGACAAACGCGGGCCCGATCATACTGTAACGGCGTCATGTACGGGGTCTTAAGGGAGGAAAGACCTACCTGACGAGTTTATCCCGGTCTTTAGCCGATTCCGAAGGCAATGTGTCGTAAGTCCACCAGGACACGTTGATCACGGGAGATTGGTAGTCGACTAACAAATCATGCAGCTTTCGCTCCCACTTCTCAGCCAGCGCGTCCTTGTCCGCGGTGGAATGCTTGAGTGCATACGGTAGTATAATGGCTTTGGCTCCGGCGACTCTATTATTACTGTCCAGAGTGACACCGCCGAGGAAACTCATCATTTTCTTCATCAGCTGGGAGCCGCTAGGGAGTAAATCGATGTATGCATCAATAGGGATCTCGCGATCTAGGATTCCATCCACGGTGCCCGGGTGCGCTGATTCAATGATCTTGGCGACTTCGGTCCCCGGGTTGCTCACACAAACGTTGTCCGGACTACAAAACAGAGAAATGAGGGGGAATTCATGGTGTTTGCAAAAACGGGCAGATGAATGAAGCTGCTCGGGGTAATGTGATACTGGCGCAATTGCGCTTTGTAGCTGGGTCAATGAAGGGGTCACAAAAAAAAACGTGAGGCGATGTTTGGTGCCTGCTTTGGGTTACTTCCTATGCCCTTTCGGGTTTATCGTCTTTCGATTCTTGTAATGCTAGCAGATAGGTCTTAAAAGACTGAAATTTACAGACGGAGGTCCACCATCTCGCTCTGTCCAACAATGGCACTGATGCTGATTGATTTATCAATAGATAAGGGACCGGTGAGAAGAAACTATTGGATATGCAAGAAGACCGATCGGAAGAAGACCGATCGGAAGAATCCATCGATATCAGCGGATCACTCAGCATCAGGGTGCAAAATATGTGGATCAAAGGAATACAGCATAGGCTAAAACTCATCTGGTCCAGTATCACTTGCAACTTTCTCACCCTCTTCAAAAAGTTGCAAAGTACCCACCGATTACGCTTACCCTCTTGAACCCTAATCCTCTTAAAGTCGTTTGTCCCGTTTCACGTTGACCTGTTCCTCAAGAGTAACGAAAAGTAACGAACAGTTGCTTGTAATTCGCGTAATTCCGCGCAAATCCGCTCATCGGCCGCGCTAATCATTGAATTCGTACAGTCGACTTACGCAATTAGTCGTGAGCCGTTCGCACGTCAAGTTGTCAATTGAGTGCTCGCCGCTAATGAGTTGACGCGCTCGGGCCTCTTCAACTCGATTGAAACAATTGAAATCGCTACCTGTTTATGTTGCCTTGAGTCAAGAAGCCATTGAGCATTTGGCGGATTTCCTCCGGCACCGGCACCTTGACACACAGGGAGGGGTAGTTGATTCGTTTGGACGACGAGTCCTCCACCGTCATCGACGCCACCGTCGACCAAAGCTGCATGGCTGCATTCATCACTGCCGGGTTCAGGATGTCCACTCCCTCGTGCCTATCCGTCACAATTATGAAGCCGACCCGTCGGAGCTCGTGCCTAGAAGGGGTAATGAGGAGAGGCGAATGAGATCGTTCTTACCGTCTCTCCGTGTAGAACAGGTCCGTGTCATTGACAGGAAAGAGGTTGTCAAGCTGCCTCACCTCTTCTCGGGCTTCGGCATTTGTAGGAGTGTATAGGTTCAGATCGTCTTTCAAGAACGCCACAGAATGGCGGAGAAGCCCCGATGAAAGGCCAGTGGTGAGCAAGATGGGCACGATGATGAACGGGTAGGGACAGGCGACCACGTACCGGGCATATTGCGCGAAAAGGCGGGCAAAGCGCCGTTCCACGCAGTCAAGACGCATGCCCCGCAAGGAGTCCGGGGACTTGGAAAATGACCCGTGCGCGATGGTCAACACCTCGTTACAGGGCCGCGCGCTCCTCGTGAATACCTCGTGTGGGGGAGGGGTCAGAGCAAACTTCGAGGAGGCGGCCTGACCACTGTGCTTTTTGAGCCTGCGTCGGCTGTCGTCTTCCGCGGGTTTTTCTCCGCACAGGTGGAGAAGTCGCGTAGCGTAACGGACTGTGTAACGACTGGGGCTCGGCGACTGATATTGAACGGATATATCAGAGCGCGGGATAAACAAACTGTGAGGTCGTCGATTAGGGGCGATATGATTGGAGGGCGGGTTACACTTTTTCTGAAGCGGAGGTGATGGACACTTGACTTGCAACTTCACGGTCACTTGACTTCTCCCGGTGTCTCTCTGCTTGAACCCCGACAGCGCCTAGAATCCTCGGAAATGGCATTTATGGCTGCAATGCGATAGATGTACAAATGTTGTGTGATGCGTTTAGGCGTGCAAATGTTTAAACTAGGTTGTTCAAACAAGCCAATTTAAACTGTTAGATCTAATGCGCGCACATCGATTCTAGTAGTTTTCAGAAAGTAGCACTTTTGCATTGCCGTATGCCGATTGCGTTGTAGGCGTTGTAGTTGATTCATGCCATGACGCACTTTTGTTTTGGTTAAATGCCGTTAAACGCACTTTTCGGCTGAAATGTTTCGTCTATACATAGGGCGCCATACGCCCTTGAAACAATGATCGGGCAATTCTCTAATTTCATTCCCCGAATCAATGATGCAATTGGGATGAAGTAGTCACAACACAACACCTTACAGCCTTCTTCACCGCTTCTTTTCCACGAGTTTGATCAGTAAGTTGATCAACGGTGTCACTTAGATCATCCTTAGATTAACATTCCATTTGCTTCTTGCACGCATAAACGTATATAGCACGGGATATCTCATACACAGAGATTGAAAGAGGTTTACTGAGATCGGGCAGTGCACCGGAAATTGGAAAGCAGGCCATGGCACTAATGGAAAATGGAAATACGGTATCAAAGTGTTTTACGCGTACTAGCTAATACTAGTTAATCGTTAATTTTTAAATTAATTTCAATGGTCTTTTACGGACCGATATAAATTCTATAGGAAGATGAGCACCGTACTCTGTGAACCTTGTGGAGGAGAGTGTCTTGTGACACAATTCTGCCATATCAAGTTGCTTATATATTTTGGCTTCCCTGAAGGCAATGGATCGAGATCACCCCAGGTCCCCTAATACTCCTCAAAATGGCAGTTTAATTCATTTATTTCGCTCAATTATCGTTTCGAGACCAATAGATATCGCTCTCAACTCACTTCTTCATGGGACCCTCACAAACATAGGGAAGACGGTCGTTGGAGCAGTTCTTGTAGTCCCAGCGGCCCTGCTCCTCTCGTACCTAAACTCATTAGTTAATGTAGCCGTCTCACATGCCACCCACGTAGATGCAGCGGTCTTCATGGGGATATTTTTGAGAGACGAGATCGTGGAAGGTCCAAGGAGACCGATCAGTCCAGAAGAACATTCCATCGACGTCGACGGCGGCTCCGATCCAGAAGGCACGGTCGCCGACGAACTCCTTTACGGCGGCATTCTCCTCCTCAGAGTGGATCGAGACCAGATCCGTAGGGTAGTCGTAGACACCTGCGCACTGCTTGTCCGCCATGGCGAATGACGCTGGCTTGGCGACAAAGACAAGACACTTGCCGGCGACGTACTTGAACGCAGGGTGCACGCAACTGGCTAAAACAGGCTTATGATACAGTGTTTGTCTACCGTAACCTTACGATCTTTCACCAAAGTGGCAGCGAAGCATATGGAGACGCTCAGGAGGGCGAAGAGTATGGTGGAAGAAGTCATCTCTAGAGGGATGACAGCCTTAGATGAACTTTTGTTTTATGTCAAGTGGTGATCATTGATCTTGCAAAAAAAAGAGTTTTTAAGGGTCCAAAGAACAGGAAAAGACTCTTATCGTATAGCGAAGACGACTGCCGAGGATTGGAGTCCTTATCATCTTAACCGGTCTTTGTGCTGTCGCAGGCAAAAAACTTACTAGGCACAGGGATGATAGGGTAGAATGGATTGACCTCATGGTTCACTTTGGACAATTATCTAAATTTCCGTTAAGCAGGTATTAGGAACATTTAAATTGTACGTTTGGACGCCTCCTCAATTGTAGCAGTCAACGCTAATCACACCCTCTAATACATATTTACGTATTACCCACACAAGCACATAGTTCAAGCGGCTGTTTTCAACTCTATGAGAAATCCGGTCACCGCGTACCCCAGTCAAGCGCTGTTTTCCGCTTCCAATGCGCCGTGCTTTCCTCTCGCTGCTCCTCAGCCTGCTTCTTGGCTTTGTTCTCTCCGAATCAGACGTCGAACCAATTACAAGCCAGTTCCTGGATTCCCGGGAAACGTATGACTTCGTGGAATTACTGCCGGAAGAAGTGGATGCATTCTTCTTCTCCGTGAGTTAGGCCGTTGTTCTTTAAGGAGTAGTGACAAGAGGCTTCCAGCTGACTGACGCCGAAAATTTTATTTGGCAAACGATCTATCTCCAGCAATTGGCCAATTACAGCGACGATCCGGACCACATTACTTTCGAACAGTTGGACCAAGTAGCTCGTGACATTAACGAAGACATTGCCGAAAGGATGTTGGCGCCGCGAAGAGCAATTCTAAAGGGAATCGCAAGGTTGAGCAATGAGTCAGGAAACTATGTCCAAGATGTAAGTCAACGTTTTGGATGGACTACTTACAACCTAATAAGATGGGCTGCAATTGAGATTTGGAGAAATTTTTGTTCAAAGTAGTATGTATTTCTTTTGACTCACAAGGGAGCCTCTCCAACTCAATCAATTCCGACTGGCTGATGGTGCACAAGTAGATCAGCAATCCATAAAATATGTATCATCGGCTAATGCAGGATTCTGGTCGAAAACCAAGGGTCGACTTCTTAACATTGACATTGTATAAAGGAAACGTCGTCGCGGAATCTCGGGAATTTCCACAATTGTTACTGATTTTTTTGTCATTTTCTCACTCCTGCTTCTTCATAACCCACAACCTGCTGCTACTTGTGTACGATTTGAAAATGATAAGGATAGCTGGGAAGGTTGTGATTAGCAAATGATTTCTATCTAGGCACTAACGTTCACAAATTCAATCTTAACCATCACCATTAGCCTTCATCATTAAATTAGCACAATGCACCTGTTGTTTGGCCAAAACAATAATAAGTAATGGAACGAACATCTGAGCGCTTATCACGTTTGAAACGGAGTGTAAAAATGAACAAGCACTCTTATAACTAGGCATAAGTCTGCATACAACTTTAACGCCTTCAGACGTACACGCTATTCCGCTGGATGCGCATGGACATGGGCGACAGAGTGAAGGTTCTGCAGACGTTGCTCGACGTGTGCAGGAAAGGAGCAGCTCTCCGAAAAGGACTTATGGATGAGATAGCCACCGTTTTTCCTGTTATTCCGAAGTACATTCAAAGTAAGCCATTCAGCTTAATTAATCCTCGTTTCTTCTTCAATCTGATTCTTACGAGAGTAGAAAGGGAGTTTTATAAAATTTGGAAGAGGATGCCTAACATTGGGCTGTCCTAAACTGGAAACCTAACGCGAAACGTCAGCTACGAGTTTGGGTGAACTTCCACTGAACTCCCGTGCGGATTGCCTGAATCAGGATTTCTTGGTAGTAAAAATCGGCTAGATCGAGCTCTATCAAATGCTACGCGGCAATCAAAGAGTTTTCAAATATAGGCAGTTAAGGTATAGTTAGAGTAAAAAATTCCTCAAAAAATTTGTTTGCGGATGCGGGCAGAAACGGACTTCACGGTAATTATGTACACACCAAGACATGTCCAAATAACACTGTCAAAAAATTAATAAAATTGGACAACTGGGGTACTTTACTATTGAGTCCTCTTTCTTTCCTTATCCGCGAGGAAAAGCACTAAAAAGGGATTAAAATAAAGATAAAATAGATTGATTGGCTAACAGTAGGAGAAAAGCCCCCCGCACCTTGGCAACGAAGTTCGTTGAGATACTCATAGTGTCCTTCAGATCCGACCGTGGTAACTTTACTGGAACGATCGGAAAAGATGAAAACAGCGTCCTTGTACGACGACATGGTGCTCCAGGCAAAGAAGCTCTACAACTAGGTCGTCCTCGGATTTGGAACGCTAGCCCGCAGTACTTCGATGAATTCGTCAACGCGTCTCCTTATTGGGATCCCGTGGTAGTTCTTGATGAATTCCGTCGTTTTGGGTTCTGAACGTGGCGTGAGAAGTCTAACGTTCTATCTCACAACCTTTGATCAACTTGGCCAGAGTGTTGAATTGGTGCATGAGGTCCTGTTTTTGCTCGGCGGTGAAGGCCTTTGCCACGTACAAGTCCATCATGATAAACATGAGTGTCGTGGCCGATTTTCGGTTGTTGTTGATGTAGTAGGAGCGGAGGAGTACGTTCGTTACCTGGAAGTATGCCTCCTGTACAAGGTTGCTGTTACTGTTAGGCAGATCACTGTGGGCCCTACTTATGGTCTGGATGAATGGCGGTTGCCTGGACGGGAAATTAGGAAGCTGGACTAATTGAATCCTTACAACATCTACTACTTGACAGCGGTTGTATCTAAAACCTACCTTTGCTATCTTTCTGATCACCACCTTAGGCAGTTCTAGGGTCTCAAACAGTAGCCCAGCTCGGAGTGTTGACGTCTCATTAGGTAGGATATGGGCTTGGATAAGGCTCAGGGCGTCCTCAGCAGTCCTTGCCTCTCCCGTCATGAAGTAGCGCTTGATCTTTGGCTTCAATGCGATGATCTTGTACTGCGTTTTCAGCGACAACGCTTTGATGGAATTGCGTAAGACGCGAGGGAAGAAATCTAAAGGTCCTTTCAAATAAGACACAGCGTAAGGAGCTTACAAGCCATATCGAATTTATTGCCGTAGTACTTCTCGTCAGGGTTGTATGGAAGACAGTAGCCATCTACATATTTACAGCCGAGGTCAGGGTAGTCGAGATAGGCGTGGAAAAGGGGAAAGAACAGGAAAATAAGGACAAGTGGAGACATTACGATGACATGTAGGCAGAAAGACGGAAGAAAGAGAAGGGGTGTATGGAATAATGCTCGTGCATTAAAGGTGTTGAGAAGTGGAGACAATCAGAGAGAGAGAAAGAGTTTATTCGTTCGCTCTAGAACACACACACTGACAACACAAGGGTATTTATACACATCACTAGACGGTGAAGCCTGTCTGGTCTGGGGAGCGTCCAGGTGACCTTTAGAGGTCTACCTGTCCACTCCCCAACACGCCTCCCTAAAAAATGTTAGTCAAAACCTACTCCTAACTCCCCTCTCTCTCTCCCATAGAAGAGTTCGGCCTTTGCCAGGCCTACATCTCTCCTCAGAAGGAGTTCGGTCCAAGACCTACATCTCCTCCTACTGATTCCTTGAAGTTGTGGTAGAGGTTCGGGGTTTCCCTACTCCTCTCCCTCCTAGCCGGTGGCTCATCACCTGCTGCTGACATAATCGTCAGACGTAAGTTGTATGCTGCACCGTTAAGAGAACCGAATTTCTCTTTATCTAGGTCAAGACAGTGCTTTTTCAAACTATTGAGTGCTTCCTCAACTCGGTTAATTGTGAGGTGTTTCTCAATCGCTGTGATGTTGTCGAAGTTAAGAGCTTGGAGCACTCCTTCGATCGCTCGCTGAAGGATGCTCGGCGCAGGTGCCACACTCGCAGGCATCTTGTGCGCGGTTTTCGACATGAGCAGTTTAGACTCTTCATCAAGAGCTATCGCATCACCACAGTTTTGAGAAAGATCTCTTACTTTTCTCTTGCGTTCGCACTTATAATCGCAGCTGGTGCGTAAGTCACAAGTACGGTTCATTGGGTCGTAACTGACTGTCTCGTTTGCAAAATTTGCAACGGAGTTCGCCATTTGGTCTTGAGAGATCACTTTTGCGGTTGTTTTCGGTGAATACCGTATACCACATTCGATCTCGCGTTGGTTTTCGAGCATTGCTTTCGCCGGCGACTCTCCAGTCGCGGCTTGCTCTGTGGATCTGTGACTTGTCAAGATTCCACCTATCGCTTCATTAAGCGAGCACTTTCTAGCCTCTTCATCAAAAGGCAATTGCACGAATGCATCTTCTGGATTCATTTTCGAAAATCCGTTTCTTCCTGCCACAGCCTGGGATGTTTCATCCGACTTTTGCAGGGAACATTGGCCAATCGCCAATTGCGAATCTTTTGTGGCTTTGAAATCGTAACATGCCCGGGGTTGCTTTCGCGAAGCTTTTTTCCGCTCGGGTTCTTCACCGTAAGGCTCATTACGGCATTTTACAGGCTCTGGCATAGGCTTTTCATCGCTTTTCAAGCTAGCTTTCACTTTTGCGCATTCAATGCCTGACTCTTTCGTCTTCGTGGCATTCATTTTCAGGCGTTTCTGAGTGGCTCTATAAGCCTCGCCAATATCAATATCGAGCTTGCTTATCAAGTCTCGTCCCAACACAAGTGGGTTATCGCCTTCCATCACATGGAGGTCTACTAGCGCGCTATTTTCTTTCCACGCTACTCGGGCTTTGCAAGTGCCCATGAACTGCAGTTCTGAGTTGCCGTAAGCCAAAATCCGTCCCTCTACTGGGGTAAGGCTCGGTCTTTGCGCGTTTCTCCACGCGTCTTCTGAGATTATAGAGATGTCTGCACCGGTGTCTAACAGGAATTTGGCCATAATTCCATTCATCTCTAGGCTCACATAGCAGCCATTGTCGCTTTCCGACTTTCTCATTAACGTACGTACGTTTTTTGGATTATGCCAACAATCCGCGCGGATATGACCTGTCTTTCCGCAGGTATAGCATTTCTTCTGCCTATCACTGTAGGACTTTCCACGATTCTTGTCGTGTTTGCCGTCATGCCCTTTGTGGCTGCGGCGCGCCTCATGCCCTCCGGGTCCGTGCCCGTTCTTTTCACGGTGATCTTTCTTCCGATCCAACCGATGTACATGCCCAGACTCGCGGTCCTTCGGGGCTGTGCTTTGCGCTATCACTTGCGCGCTTCTTTCTGCCTGCTCGATCGCCTTCGCGTCAATTATGATTTCGCGGGCTGTGGATTTCGAGGTTGCCTTTCGCAATAGCTCAGCTCTCAGCTGGCTCTGACGTACGCCTCTTATAAAGCACGTAGCTAGGACCATGTCCTTGGCGTTTTTTACGTCTTCCATCTCGCAATATGCGAGGATTCGTTGCAACTCCAATGCAAATTCTGTTACCGTCTGACCTTCTTTCTGTCGACAAGCGAAGAGTTGGTCTCTATACGCTACCGCTGACTGCTTATCGTCGTAGATTTCTCGCAGCGCCGTCATAACTGTCTCGAAGTCTTGCTCTTCGACCTTCGGGAAACAGGCGCGCAGCTCAGCGTAAGCGACTTGCCCAATTCGGTCTAACAGGATAAGGAGGAGCTCCTTTCCTGGCTTGAACTTTCGCAGTTCTGCGAAGTTCCGGAACGACTGTTCCCAGACCGGCCACGAGCTGCCGGCCATATACGGTCCGGGGCCACTGGAACGATACCTTACGTCGTATCGCCAGTCGTGGTCTTCTTCGCGCTTGGGCTCTTGGGCTTTGGGGGGCACTACCGGCATCTCTCCCATCATAAGCACTTCTTTCTGTGCGGGCTCTCTGCAGTATTGGCAAGAGGAGCCGCCAGAGCAAGAACTTGTGGAGCTCGAGTCACTGCTGGACGAGTCTCTGTCTGCTCCGGCCAACAAGCGTCCGCGGTCGTCTTCTGGGCTTTCCCAGGTTCTCTGGTCGAGCGGCACATAATGCCTGCTCCAGGCCAGCACGCGGTTGATGCTACTTGCTTGTTGCGCGCTCCAACCGGGCAATACTTCCGGGAGCTTGTATCCGGGAAAACCTTCCGGGGGCATATATCCGGGCAAACCTTCCGGGGGCATGTATCCGGGCAAACCTTCCGGGGGCATATATCCGGGCAAAACTTCCGGGGGCGTATATCCGGGAAAAACTTCTCGGGGAGTCCTTCGCTCTACCCGAGGTTCCATCCGGAGAGTGCTATTATAGTCGCGGGGAGCTTTGCGCTCTACCTTACTGAGTTTCTCTCGGGGCGTTCTACGCATCGTCCGAGGGCGGTTCGCGTGACGGTCTTCTCGAGGAGCCTTCAGCTCTACTCGAGGAACAGCTTTCCAGTCGTAGCCACGACGGGCTCGACTGGTCGAGGCCGAAGCCTCTACTGAGACCGAAGTCTCACCCGAGGCCGAAGCCTCCACCGGGACCGAAGTCTCCACCGAGACCGAAGTCTCCACCGAGACCGAAGTCTCCACCGAGACCGAAGTCTCATTTCTCTCACGTCTCCGGCTCCGCTCGGTCGATGTCGCCGGGATCGTCGTCACTCCAGAGGTCGACGCACCAGATGTCGTCGCGCCAGAGGTCGTCGCACCAGTCGTCGCACCAGAGGTCGTCGCACCAGATGTCGCCGCCTCTCCAGATCCGGTTGACGTCATCGACTTTCGAGTCGGGGCCTTCATCGTTGTGGGAGTTGAAGCTTGAGTTCGAAGACTGATCGCCACTGTTGAGAAGTGGAGACAATCAGAGAGAGAGAAAGAGTTTATTCGTTCGCTCTAGAACACACACACTGACAACACAAGGGTATTTATACACATCACTAGACGGTGAAGCCTGTCTGGTCTGGGGAGCGTCCAGGTGACCTTTAGAGGTCTACCTGTCCACTCCCCAACAAAAGGGACGACTAGAGGCTAAGAAGAAGAGAGTGGGGGCGGCTCATAGTGGAGGTAAGAACTGGCCCGGACATCCAGGCACCAATCCATATTTGAACTGCTCTATATCAGATTGAAATCGGCATGTTTTGGATTTTAAGCTGGTATGAAATGGGGGGGGGGGGGTTGGTGGCAACGAATTTGAAGATCTATCGAAGAGAAAAAAGACCCAGGACACTAAACAAGAATGTTCCAACGTTCAAAGCAGGTCTTTAGCTCCTGTTGACATTCTTCACACTTTATTTCGGTCTCCTATTTCCTAGTATGAGCTGCGCACCTATTAGGTTATGTACTTCTCAACACGAGATCCATTTCTGCGGGCCTACACACGTGTTATGTCTATTTTTTCACTTGGTTGTCAACAGGCACACGCGTTCTTGGCCTATCGAGCGTATGTACTTTGGTTACCAGGTCATTAGCGTGAAAATAACGCGTGAACATACCCACAGACAAAGGGGACCGATGAAAGGGTTCTTGTTGATCTTTATTAAGTGTTTAAATTGCGAATATGATGAGTAATACATCAATGTACTGACCAAACTGACCTAAGTACAGGTGGAGCAGGTACATATATATAGTTTGTCATCGTCTCAGGACCCTTATTGCATAACAATAATTACTGTTTTTGCTGAAACGGTGTAGATACCGAGTATAATCAAGCCAGTAAGATGAACGGCAGCCGGTGACTCGCTAATTAACTCAGCGTCTCCACCTTCTTGTATCGCTCACAAATCCAAGAAAGCCTCCGCTGCTGGACGTCACGTGCTACTTCCTTTGGAGTTGTTTTGCTCGCACATTCAGCTCAAACATCTCCCCTGTGCGCTGCTGTTCTGTCACGGGTTCACAAAACCATTAGTGACAGCATTTCGACTTCTTCTCTTTCCAGACGTCTCCCGCGTCCCGACGCGACTTCCACCCGCATTGGCGAACAACACGCGCCATCCGAGGAATTCCTCGTGCGTCGTCACCGTTGCCCATCAGGTGAGCACACGCTTCCAGGCGGCTCTCGCGCGCCCATCTCCTTCACAGCATGAGTAGCCGCTATCAGTGGGAGCCCGGCGGCGTCGTTCCCATAGAAACTACTCATTTGAGTACTAGTGTTGTTCCACGTTTCAGCGTGTCACCTAATGGCCCATTAACCGTGCGAGCTTGTTATGATCTTTCGCGTTCAGAACACCTGGCCGCCGTGAATGAGCTGCTTCCGGCGATTATGGCCAAGCGCAGGAGCAGAGGCTCGGCGGAGAAGAGCGTCGTTTCCGGCGAGGAGCTGGCGGAGAAGCTCAAGAAGATGGGCGGCAAGCACGGCGGCTCCGCGGAGCAGGCTCTCCGTCGCGAAGAGGCTTCCGTGACGGCGGCTTTCACTAAAAAGGTGTGTTTCCAGTGGCGGACGCGCGCGAGGACAAGCTTTTAAGAGGGAGAGCCACGTCATGCAAGTGCGGTGCAAGTTCCGAAGCACGTACGCCGCTGAGAAGACGATCTGCGTTGGGGTTGAGTCCACCAGCGCCGACCGAGTGCACCAGCACTGTGTGGCGCCTATGGTGGCCGCGCCGCCGCCTTCTCCTACGCGCGACGAGAAAGTGCGCCTGGTGAGCAAGGTGAAAATGAAGTATGGGAAGCAGAGCTTCCGATGAATCACTGTCGGCTGTTTTGTCGTTGACGTAGGCTAATGAAGGTTGTTATGCGTCTCTATCGTCTGTTTACCCGGGACATGATATTGTTTGCTGACAGCCATGCCGGGCCGCATGGAGCCTGAACACAGAGCTACTTCAATAGACGCTTCTGAAGTGGAGATAACAGATGAAGCCATGCCTCAGACTCCCGTTGTATTCCTTCTCAGTTTCTGGTTCCACAAAAGGTGTTGCGCTAGTCGCTCCTGTACCAAGTTAGGTCAACATCGCGGACTGATCAGATGCGATGTTCACTTAAAGTCTTATGTCAGTCAAAGCTGTAAAGTTTATCCAATGCAGCATGATAAAATGTTTGCAACAGTCTCAACATCAGTCATCCGAATTAGGATTCATACTTCCTACGTAGTCGTTTTGGATGCATTTGATTTCGAAGTTCTCGCTGTCATCTTGGTAATACGCTTCTTGAGAAGATCGGAAGGCGAAGTTGGCGTAGTCGGAGAACTCAATGACTTCACTTGCAAACCCAGACGTCAAGCAGATTTCCGTCAATCCTCTGCCAATCGATGGACTTTCAGTGAAGACTTCGATGTACTTCGAGCGGTCATTAGGGTGATTGTAGTAGTAGAAGGCGTGATTCAGTCGTCGTTTTAGCTGATCCTTGCAGCTGCACTGTAAAGGATCTTCGCTAGTGGGGTTCCTGGCCGCGATGTCCCTGCCCATCTCCGATGTTAGTGGTTGCGAGAAGCGCACACGCTGCATGTGGTTGGGAAACGTGGTCAGAGAATTCCAGTAATCCAAGAGCTTGGGGATGCTGCTGAGCGGGGCTTCGAGCTCCAAGAAGTTCGGCTTCTTCACGAATTCGTACAGATCGTTATCGATGCTTTTCGGCAGCGTGCTTTGGCTCAAGAGGCTGACGGATCGTACGGATGGCTTCATGATAAACTTCTTGAAGAGATCACGGTTGTCTTCGACTAGCTGTGCCTGAGAGATCGTAATGTGTGTGATTGGTCGCTCAAGTAGAGTCTTAAGAACTGTATTGATTTGTTTGGCGCAATGATTCCCGTCGAGGAAGAGTTTTCCGAAGCACAGAGGAAGGATGCGGGAAGTAGCTTCAGTTGACAAATCCGACAACGTTACGTAACCGAAGCTAAAGCTGCTCCAATCGTTCCTCAAGCCAACCAGGTCACTTCTCAAGAACGTGCGCCTTCTTCCATGTGCACACAGATCGGCCCGGGCGTAGTACTCCGTGTCGTCGTATGCAGATTCGAAAACGTACTTGGAACGGGTCACATCTCCCCATGTACCAGAGAAGGTCGCCAAAGGCTCCAACAGTTCACCGCGATCAGGTATATCTTGTGTGCAGATGTCGGTGACGATCTCCACAGGGAGATACGCGAAGTCGTTCGGTTCGTCTTCGTCCATGACGTTTGCTTCTGAAATGACTATCTCACATCAACGGTCGTCGGTCGCATATTGTCACATTATTTTTAAGTGCGAAAACTATTGAAAAGGATAGTACGGGGATCGTGGCGAGACTAGAAATTGTGACCCTGGGTTTGCGGACAATATCACGGCAATATGATCACATCATCCTTATCTTTTTAGATCGAAAGAGCAGACCAAGGAAAAACGTGCTTGGAGAGAAGATAGGATAAGGTCACAACGGCCACAACATGATATACGCACAAAACAACCGGAGGATGTACCGAAGCAGAGCAGGAGAAGACCAATCAACCCCTAGCAATCGACACATGATACGTTCTTCGACGCGCTGGTTGGATTAGCGGTAGAGGCGGCGGCGATGTTTTGACTCAGCTGCCCGACGGGGCCGCGCGGCGAAGAAGGGCAAAGAGGGAAGCGCGGCGACAGGCAAGCTTTCGTTGACAGTTTAAAGACGATGACAGGCGCCAACCCAGATGACATGGAAACTCTAAACGAGACCAAGGATTTCAGGGGCAAATTACCGCCGACTTATCAAAGGATTCCAAAGGCCTAAAGTTTATTCGATAAAGCTAGCATGATAAAAGTGCTTCAATAATAATAGTCGTCTTCAAATTCATCCCAATACTGATCGTCTTCGAGGTCATCCAGGTCGGAAATGCTGAACTCTATCTGATCTGGATATCTTCTCGCCAACATCAGCCCATAGTTCCGAATCCTACTCTCGAGCTCGGGGTCCATGTCGCAAACGTAGTCCTCTTTGATACATTTGATCTTCAAGTTCTCACGGTCTCCCTGCTTGTAAGCTTCTTGAGAAGAGCGGAAGGCGAAGTTGGCATAGTCGGAGAACTCGGTGATAGAACTTGAGTTTCCGGACGTCAAGCAGATTTCCGTGAATGTAGCGCCTTTCAGAGGACGCTCACTGAACAGTTCGATGTACTTCGAGCGGTTATTCGGAAGACTGTGGTGGTAGCAAACGTGCCGCAGTGCTCTCATATTTGTATCCTTGCAATTGCACTCTAACTGGATTTCACTGGCGAGTCTTCGTGCCCCGAGATCCTTGCACATCTTCGTAGTTAGTGGTTGCGAGAAGCGCACACGCTGCATGTGGTTGGGAAACGTGGTCAGAGAATTCCAGTAATCCAAGAGCTTGGGGATGCTGCTGAGCGGGGCTTCGAGCTCCAAGAAGTTCGGCTTCTTCACGAATTCGTACAGATCGTTGTCGATGCTTTCCGGTAGCGTGCTTTGGCTCAAGAGGCGGACGGATCGTACGGATGGCTTCATGATGAACTTCTTGAAGAGATCACGGTTGTCTTCGCCTAGCTGTGCCTGAGAGATCGTAATGTGGGTGATTGGTCGCTCAAGTAGAGCCTTAAGAGCCGTGTTGATAAAGCTGCCACCGACAATATGGACTTTTCCAAAGCATAAAGGGAGAACGTGGGAGTTGATGTCATCAGGCCAAAACTTGAGTGCTGTGTCACCGAAACTAAAGCTGCTCCAATCATTTCTCGAGCCCATGAGTTCAGGCTTCTGGTCCGTGCGCCTTACGCCATGTTCACAGAAATCGATCCGGGTGTAGCCATCCGTGTCGTCGTATGTAGACTGAAAAACGCTGGATCGCGTCACATCTCCCCATGTTCCGGAGAAGATTGCAAACGGTTCCAGATGATCAATGCGATCAGGCACATCTTGTGTGCAGATGTCGGTGACGATCTCTACGGGGAGATACGCGAAGTCGTTAGGCAAAGAGTCTTCTTTTTCCATGATTGTGGCTTCTGAAATGATTGTCCATAGAAAGAAAACGGAGATAAAACACAAACGCCGCATGCGCTACAAATATCAAAGGGGAAATTTACATGAAAAATGACTCAAAGGCGGTCGTAAGGCATTTAGCAGTGATCCCGAAAATGCGGCTTTTGAACCGGTCCGAAAGACGACCGGGTGGTCCAAGCTATCTAGCCTGACTTTTACCACAAGCCCGACTGCTAGTGACGAGCGATCTGAAGAGAGTCGGACGACAGGGAAACGGCTTCATTTCAACTACTTCAACTAGGCCGGCTCAGGGAGTTTCCGGGTTCAGTGGTTGTAGATCACCCGTTGTCAGTTTAGATTCTGACATTAGCACATCTCTGACATGGATGCAAATGGTATTGTCATTGCAGAACGAAGGAACGACAAAGCGCGTGCCAGAGAGCGCGTGATTGCAAGAGGCACCCGACGTGGCGAGGCAGTGGCGTGCGCAAGAACGCGCCATTGATCTGTCTTTGGCAGACGATTCACCGTTCGGTCGCTGGCCATAAAAAGTAATTTACAATCGGTTCTACCGCAAGAAGTCTTTGTGAACCTATCTGGAAATGCGGATCAAGAAAACTGGCGACGGCGACATGCTACAGCGATCACACCTTCTGAGTCCGGGTCTCACCACGACCTGATTTACTATGCATCACTAGTTCACTCCATTCACGAACTCTGGCGAGATGGTCGTTCCTCCACATACGTGCCTTGAATCAGAAGCAGAAGGTAAGATCCTGTGAATGCTCACTGTGTTGTCGCAAAGATGGACCATTAAAATATGAAACCTCGCAGCGTCAATGGAACGAGATTTGTTGACATCATCGTGGATTCTCTCATTTCCAAGGCATGATCAAGTTTCGGCCCATTTAGGCAAATCATATTTCCATGCAAAACAAGGGAGCACGTGTGTGTGTGTGTGTGGATCATATGACGAAACGACTGAGCATTTCACGAATTTCATCACGCGTGACAGTATTCTAGCAAAGTAGTGAGAAACAGCGTGAACGGTTATGGTTCTGTATCGCACAAGTTTCTATGGATACAACGCACAACGCCTGAAGTTTCTCCGCGGGATGTTTTCTCTGACGGACAGTTTTTCCGAGCGGAAAAAAATTCAAACGGAAGTAAGAACTAATTCATCCGCAATGCCGATGCAAACCTTAATTAGCAAAACATCAGGACTGGGCATAAGCCTAAGGCAAGTGGAAAAGTTACTTATAAGTGATTTGCTGAAAAACGCAAATTTGAAAAAAAAAACCGTTCGTGTTGCATAGACTACTTTGCGGATCTGAGATTTCGCTCGGAGAAACTGTCCGGTTACCATATCAGAGACCTGTGAAAGAACAAAGTTCCTAAAAATACTGCTTTTCGGACAACCTATGCATGACCGTTTGACGTCAATTGCTTTGTTCCTAGGCTGAGCAGGTGGTTCCATACATTCATCAAATACCCACAAATTTCTTCCGTGGATACCTTAAAATGATTCATGTTTCTGTTTTTTTTCTTGAAAATCCTTGGCAGTTGACATTGCCAAAGCTCCAAAGAAGGTCCAAATCATCACTAAAATGACTCTGTTTGCTCAGACGTCTTCCTCGATGCGTGCAAGCCAATTAAGCACGAGATTTGGCCCTTCTTAAATGGAGACGTCGCCTTCCTCATTTTGTGAACAACAGCGGTTCAAGTGGCTTATCGAGTCAAAACACGACTGGAATATACAACCGACCCTCATTCTCGTTTGCTCTTTATGTTTTGCTTACGACAGAAGCGTAACAAGGGTAGGACAGAGAGATTGTGCGCACTTTGCATAACAAAGAGGTGCAATCTCTAAGTGATTTACTATGCTGCAAGTGCGTTGCTAACAAACAATAAATTACTTTATTTTTCCTCAAAGAAATGATTCTGATGAGTGGCTTGAGGTTGCTGGTCAGAGGTAGTAGCTCAGGTATCACAGCTTGCAATTCTCGGAAGGCAGGAAGTCGTCCCTCAATCTCAATGCCATGACGCGATGATCTTCGACACGTTAGGCAGGAAGATGACATCCCTTCCACTTGACTCTCACCGCAAGATGTCGACGTAACCCATTTTAATCTATTCCGTATCCTGGCACCAGAGCGTGTCCCACGCAAACACGCATAATAGCGTTCGCTGGCTTTGTTTTCATACTCATCGTTTGAGCTTAAGTCCCTGGAGCTTTATGACCACTCTTCGCTTCGTAAGACAGCTTTGCCAAGCAAACACAGAGATAATAAGAACGCTACTATTAGTGTAATCCGTTTTGGGAACCATCGACACTCCTACTAGAAAGGGGTCTTTCCAAAGTGTCCCCAGGCGATTAAGCTGAAACCTTTTGGGAATGGAAAGTCATGAAAAGCCTAG
Organism: Steinernema khuongi; assembly: GCA_016648015.1. Classification (NCBI taxonomy): domain Eukaryota; kingdom Metazoa; phylum Nematoda; class Chromadorea; order Rhabditida; family Steinernematidae; genus Steinernema; species Steinernema khuongi. The sequence continues at coordinate 5,972 of JADLIF010001021.1, read as the reverse complement.
GTGTTACAGTGGACATATCTATGCGAGTCCATACTTCAAGTATCGTACCTAAACGATCCAAAACGTATCTAAAAGTAACATTTCTCGCCCTCAGATTAATAAAACGCTAAAAAACCCGTTTTGGGAAACATCGACACTCCTAATAGAAGGGGGTCTTTCCAGGTACCGTACCTACACGAGGCAAAATGTATTTGAAAGTAACATTACAAGGTCTCGGATTGTGAAACGTTCGGAGCGGGTTCGCTCCTAGGCTTGTTTTCTTCCATTTTCGAATTTACTAGGATGCAACCAAAAGTAAGAATTGCAAAAACTGCACCAAACAAAACTTCTAAGACGTGTAGTAAGGGTCTTGACTCCAAAGCCCACGCAAGCAGGCCTATGATAGTGCTTATCCACTTTGTTTTCGTTCCTATTTAACGGTCAGACTCGGCTCTCCCATTGAACTTGAGCAGTCGTTTCTATTAATAGTTACCAGCTTGAAAACAAAATGACGCGTATGTAATCTACCAAATTAGAATGTTACGGGTTCCCCGGAATAGCTCGTGATACATCGTAGTGCATACATATTACATCAGTTATGACAAGGAACTGAACGACCGGGGTAAAGAAGCCAGGAAAAGGAAATGGAAATGGCTGTGGAAGATGATATCGAATGGAGGACAGAAATGGTCGGCCACACTGACTACATGGAACCCCAAGGAAGACTACCCGAGGGCAAAGAGACATCTATACCACTTGGACGACCGCGCATTCGATGGAACGACGACATCAAGAAGATTGACTCCAACTGGACATCTATGAACCGACTTCAATGGGATAATTATTTGAGCCACTACATCTGTATTGATTGAATTAGTGTTATAAATAGAATAGAATAGAAATATGACAAGGAAATGTCTTATATTATGTGCTGCCATATTGCCATGAAATGTTGTCGATTTCTTAAGGCTATTAGTAGAGTTGGCACTCGACTCAACTTCGACTCGAACTAGTTCGAGTTTTCGCGTCCGAGTCGATTCCGAGTTCCAGAATTTGGAGTCGAATGCCACCCGTAGCTACCAGAAGCGTAGATAGATTATATGAATCGTTGATGAGTCATAATAAAAGTGTAGGTCAGATGTATTCAAAGATGAATGAAAAGACCTGTGCTGGGAGCAGAACTTCTGGACAAGGTCCCAAGCGTCGCGGTCAGCCTACAAACTCCAAGAAACGATTATCCTACTACGAAAAGCCCTTCTTCTCTTGTAGAGGCGAAAACAAATGCTTAGCAACGTAGACCTGGGATAAGAATGACTGGTATAGTGCGTTCATTTTGTCTGCTCCCCCATGAAGGATTCTAAGGAAGAACCTACAAAATGCATGAGAACCATGGGTTTCTTGTGAAAAAAAGGAAAGACTCATTAAGATGGCAGTTCCGTGCCGTGACCACTTAACCAATCATGCCACTTTGACCGAAGGAAGCTACCGCGGAGCTTTGACGAATGATCACTCTACTGCAAGAGGATTCCGGAGTAGCTCATGCTCAAATTCAGAATACGTCCACTGACGACAGAATTCTGAGAAGACTGTAATGTCTTTGTAAAGAATGTATTGAAGAACTGTGATTTACAATGACGAATGAACGAGCGATTGTTTCCCAGGATGACATCACGGAGTCAATTGACATAATGTGTCAATACATTTATCTCTGAAAACGATGGGGTTTCTGTCTATCTTAGAACCCAAAGAAGCAGACTATAAACTCAATTTTGAATCCTACTTTTCAATCCTACGTTTTAGAGTTGATTTAACTCCAGCTAATGTGAAATTTTTGCTTTTCCAAGATCACAGCCATTTGCATGCCCTGTCCAAGAACCGCTTCCAAAGAACATATATTTAGTTCCATTGAGGACTATTTTACACATCGCCGCCCCCACTGGACGCCGAATAAATAGCTTCGTTCCGAAGTGATGCACACGTCCATGCGGGCTCGCCGCGGCTATTTCGGGTCGGAGCGCGGGCGTCCCTCCCGGCTGTTATCCATGCCATTTTCAACGGGTTCCTTTTACAGCAACCGTGGAAGCGAACGGCAAGCGGTTAATTTGCAAAATCCGGTCAGTTAGGGACTCTTCGACGCCTACAGTTTCCGGTCAAAAATGGCGACACAATTGATGTAATCACGAGCACTTGCAAATGTCACCCATAGAAATGTAGATTACAAAAATTTTTGCTAAAGTGCGCTCTTCTTTGGCCTTTCTCGGCTTTTGCATTCAAAAAAAAAAATCTGATTTTAATGTTTTGACCGGTCAATTTCTCGTTATAGTCAGATGTCAGTTTAACTTCCCATCTAGCAGTGTATTTCAAGGCTTTCGACACGAAAATTTGGCAGACCTCTCGAGAATAGCATATGTTAAGGCCCATACATAGTTCCGGATCAAAGGGCCTTTCCCGTATCCACAAAAAACTTGAAAGTTTTCTTAACGTAATTATGCAATGTTTGGTTTAGTTTTAATGTTTTTTAGTGTTTTATTCATACGACATTAGTTATTAATAATTTTCTTGGTAAAATATGTTCCCAGTTTTTGTCTTTATCACATTGTTTTTGTCTGGGTCACATGGATATCCTGGGAATGACGGCTTTGTCCACCTGACTCCTGAGCGTGGGCAAAAAGCTCAGTGAGTCACACGGCCTTCCAAAATGTCCCGAGAATAATTGTGGTCCAGAAGAACCAAAGAACCCACAGCCGGAAAGAACTCCAAGGACGATAACTCCTCGTGTGCGCACTTTCAAATTGTTAGGTTAACTGTCACGGCTTCAATTTTCTGTCCTTTCACCACACAATACAATTGCGGTAAGTCCTACATCTAGCCTAAGGAAGTTAATTCGAAATGTTGTCCTAACTCTCGAGCGTCCTAAGCGTAGAGTAGGAAATGCAGTTTTCTTTATCTATAAAAATTATTGAGGGTATATAGAAACATGTTTTTGAACCTTCCGCTGTTTTTAAACCCACAAGTCCAATATGCATCTTTTAAGTTGTGTTTATAACAGAAAAGGGTGAAACATGCAAAATTGCCTGTTTTGTTGAAAATACGGCGTTTTTGAGATTTCGTGGGAGAATAGTGAGATAAGAAGTGCCCTTAGTTGGTGCCTCTAGTGTTATAGAACCTCTTTGGTGTTATAGAATCGGTTATAAGAAGTCATTATAAATAATCTTTCATCGAAGCAAAAATAAATTAGTTTGTTTTCACGTAATCTCACCCAACCCAAGAAGCAATTACACCGATTTTTCTCTGTAATATGAGTAAGTATGACATTGTCAAGTAGTACCCTATTATTTATACCGTAATAATGGCGGTAAAGGTTAAACTTTTTTTTAAAAAAATTACACTTTTGCAACGTGGCAACGACATTACAACCGTGTTTTTATGAAATGCACGGAATTAAGAATCAAGTGGCTCCCACGTGGACGACCACGCTTTACCCTTGTTGACGATGAGCTGGTTGCTACGCTCTTCCACTCCCCTGAATCCCCTATTGTTGTCACCCGCGCGTGCTTTCCACCCTTCTCCCTAATCCCACTCCTTCAGGACCAGCAGAGAGATTTCCGCACACAGATCCCTCCCCTTCGCTTTGAGACCGGACTCCACCCATCGACGCCAGTTCGCATCCAAGTGCCATTTAAGACACCGCGGAGCTCTCCCATCCAAAGGAACACAACGATGAACGCCTTCCTCTACGCGGCCCTCTTCCTGTGTCTCTGTGTGCTCTACGCCCACGCCAGCCCCCCGCTCCCGCTTCCCTACGATGACCAGTGGGTGTGGGTCCGCACAGAGAGGAAAGCTCCCGACGGTAAGAGTGTTTATTGAAGCGGTGGGTTACGGTAGTGAGTTGCAGAAAAGCCGATCGACCCCGTCGACTATGAAGACATGTTCTTCCGAGGAGCGCCGACGATGATCCACCCCAGGAACTTCTACAGGCCGTGTTATAGATGTCCTCTCTGTTGTCGGGACGTTGAAGTGTAGAAGTAGATGATGCATTTTGTCTTTTGGTGTCTTGGCCAAGGGGACCTTACAACCGATATAGGGTTGACTAGATGCGTCCAGTCGTCCTTAGTACGACTCCTCTGTCTCACTGTAAGGATAGGATATAGAGCGATATGACATTGAACATCCAGAACTGTGTTCAGCTGGTACATAAGAACCAAGGACCGATCCTGGAAGGGAAAATGGTATCATGTCATCTTATAGCGTAGATTCTCACAGTTGCCACTTGTTTCGGATCTCTTTCTTGACTGTTGACGATAGCGATAAGAGAGGCAGATACGGTAGCTTTGTCGCCGGCACTTAGAGTTGTTGCTTTGTACTTTGTTCCAAGGAGCACATGTTAGTACTGAAGGACTGAAAAGGTGAAATCCGTTTTGTATAAGATGCTCTCCATTCGGGAAGTTGTTTATTTCATTTTTTCACCATTACAGATACTAAAAATGGTTCGCCACGCAGATGAGCTCGAAATAGTGTGATACGATATCACTCTACTCAATATGTCCAAATCAAATTGACTGTTGACGACAGCGATAAGAGAGGCAGCTACGGTTTGAGATTTCACCTTTGCAGTCCTTCTCTCAATTTGAGTAGAAATCTATCAATTACCACAGCCCATGCTATCGAAGTTAGTACAGACTTGCAAATGGAAAAAAAAAGTTGAATGACATTGTTAACTTTTAAAATGCGAATAAAAAACTTTTAAAACACAAGATACAACCGTTGTTTTTCGAGATGGGATTGCCAAGGAGCGTTGCGCTCTAAAGTGCATGGTCACCATGTAATCTGTTCAGGTTGCTTGTAAATAACTTCGTGTTTTCCCCCACTAAACATAATGTTTACGGATAATTACAACAAAGGTGCTTATGTATGTGAAGTCGAAGTAGAAACCATGTGCGGAACAACAAGAACACTACATACCGATGAAGTAAGAAAAGCAAAACACCAGATACAACCGTTGTTCGGATCCCATGTAATAAATGCTAAATGTTAAATGTGGACGCTTTGTGTAGGAAGCTGTTGACCCGTAACAGCTGTTGATCTATCGAATCTAACGTTTGTCTCACTTACGTCTTAATTCGGACGCCTCTTCAATCCCACATCCGGCATTTCTATCCTTAGTCAGCGCCAGACGGTCTTAGTCACGCTATTCCGGTAAGCCTCGACTTCCTGTTGCATCTTCTGTCTCTCCTTCCGCTTGGCCAGCTGTGAACGACAAAACGTCACAGAACGCCATTAATGCAAAGGAGTTGCGTAGGAGTACGGGAAGGACTATCTATAAGTTGTTCCAACTAGAAGGAACGACATATTTTTGGATTGCACCAAAGTATTGGGCTGTCGGATATGAAGTGAGCGGTAACTTGCAGTGTGTATCAATAGAGAGAAATCAATTAGAGTGCTGTTACCAGCAGTCTCTCCTCTCTCCTACTAATATGCGGTCGCATCTCGATTGTGTATAAATTGGTATTTTTTCACCTGTTTTTTTTCCCCTACCCAAAAAATACCACCCTCAGATTTTCAACATGGCACGTTAAATGTGATTCTAAAAAATTCATCTGTGCACTAACAACCAAGTTTAAGGCAAGAGTTCACCATTTGCAGAATTGTATAGAAAATTGTTCGAAAAAATTCTAAGCGTAGATGAAAAAATTAAAAACGAAAACGCGTTTTGAAGGAAATCAGAGAAACATATTGTGGTTTGTGTACGGTGGGACAGTTACGCAGTCAGATTCTGGAAAGAGCACAGCAGTAAGCCACAACACCCAGCTACTTGCCCACACAACAGCTGGGCAGATCGGTGGCGGCAATACCAAGAAAGAGACCAAACTTAACTTTAACTTTATTTCTTGAATCAACGGCTATACGCCGTGCAAGACACCGGTGCAAGCATACAATACAGCAAAGAAAGAGTCTAGTAGACACAAATCACAGTCTGCTTCATTCCGTGGCGG